>JANRGW010032542.1:0-58857 GCA_024733675.1 Psilopsiagon aymara
AGGAAGTGCTGTATTATTCTTGTTAGGTGTAAAGATGCATGACCAAAACTGTACACAAATGTTCTCTAGCATTGTCCTATTTTTCCTTCCTTGGTTTTTGTATATCCTTCTAGCAGTTACAGGTACTACAGCTGTAGGTTAGAGTACTGATAAAAAGCAGCTGACTTTTTGTCTCCTGCATTGTTTATGGGGAAAAACCTGGTTAGAGGGTGCATGAAGTCCTGCTGACTTCCAGCAGAAGTTTGATCTCTGAAAGACAGCCTAGCTCTGTGTCTGACCTGCTGTGTTATATGTGAAACATGCACTCACGTGGGCAGGCATGCAATGAATTTGTGGTAATTGTCAGTGCAAAGGTTTCCTGGAAAGAGCAGGAGAGATTCAGAGCTCCAATCCCTGGGATGCTGGGAAAAAGCAGGAAGTGAAGGTGATATTCTGCTTTAAGTGTAATATTGTTTGTAAGAAGGTTGCTGTACTTTCCTGTTGCCTCTACTAAACCCAGCAGCCACCACGTTTCTGAGCTAGCATTGTGCTCACTGTGGAAGTGGTCTCAACCATGCTAGCAAGCAGATGAGGTGATGTCAGAGCCCTCTACCACTCTGGGATGTCTTAGTTGCCATTGTAGATGCAGCAACTGCAACTTGCATCTTGCACATCATCTGTTATCCCCCTGACACAGCACTTTCTCTGTATCTGTCCTTTGTCTAGAAGGTGTCTAAATTAACCCCTGAGGTAATTTGCCCCTTTTCAACTGTGCAGCAGGAATATAATCAGAAGGGCAGGCACATGCACTGCCTGAGCAACTGGAATCTGCAGTGAATTTTTCCATGCCTCTGTCAGCAATGTATTTCTTCAGCAGCAAGTTCAATCTGTAAGAGCTGGAAGCTGCATTTCTAGTCTTGGGTCTTTTCCTCCCCACTTTTGTGTGTTATTGGTTTCCTTTGCAACAAAACAGGACGTGTATTCAAGAACCACAAGAACAACAAGCGTTAGCTGAGTGGTTCTTCAACTTACTACATCAAATTGCAGTTAAATCTCCCATCGCACTGTTGTAAACACTGGCTGGTTGAAGGCAAAGGCAGAGAGGGGTTGTTACTATGAGATTCTTTACAGCTGGAGAAAAAGGAAATACCAGAGGCTATTAGAAGGAAATCTGTACTTAATACTCTGCACTATCAAATTACTTTTCTTTTTGCCTTTTTTTTCCCCTTATCTGTGAATGCATGTTTAAAAGGCTTTAAATGGTGGATATTCTAGCAAGAGTTGGCATCAATACTGAAGAGGAAAACTTTTGATCATGTATGGGTGTTTAATAGTGTAACAGTATAAGGATTTTTATTAATATGTGTTCCTATGTTTGGTTTGAGGCACCACTTGCCAAATCTTTGGGCTTCCCCATTCAGGATGGAGGGAACCCTCTGGCTGGTTAAAAAATGTCCTTTTGAGAGACTAGAAGAAGATACAGACTGTTAATAGAGCATGGGAAGAGGCATCTTGAAGGATGCTGAAGTACTGGGTTAGGGCAAAGAGGATCAGAGCTGATACAAGGGTAGGGCTAGAAAGGACTGTGAGAAGTCGCCTGGTCCATGCCTCTACTACAAAGCATAATTACCTGTATTCAGGTCTAGACTGTCCCAGGAATTAGGCACTTGCCCAGCCCATTCCTGGAGGCTCCTGCTGGTGGCATAATTCAAAGTCTGTGCTGGAATTCAATTTGTTGTAACTTGTATGAGCTGATATTGAGCTGTTGTCAAAATACAGCCTGTAACTAGGAGTGTCAGGCAAACACAAGTGCTCTGTTATTTGAGTACTATCAGTGGAAGGGTTTGGCCCAGATCAGGGGACCTTGGAGGTACTGCTGCTGAGGAGAGCTCTTGTAAAGGGCTGGTAGCAACGTGGAAGAGGTATTATGAGAGAGATATTACTGCGATTATGCCTAAAAAGAAAGCATAATTTCTAAAGCTGTTTAAGACAGAGCAGGTAAAGATATCATGTGGAAAGACTTGATCTGCAAACAGGGACAGACCAAATCACTTACCAGTGAATACTATACTGAGGAGGAGGATGTGTTCCCTTGCTGGACAACAGAAACAGAAGCTGATGGTTGTGCTCTTGCATGTCAGCAGCAGGGTCTAAATCTCCAGAGCTTCCTGTATGTACATACAGACACATGTGAGTCTGAAGGTGTGCTCCCCACCTTCCACACTGAGCCTATGCCTATCAAATATTCATCAGAGGAAGGTTTTTCATCTGTACTTTCTGTGTTTTTCAGTCTGAGAAGTATTTTGGTGACTTTGATGTTGCCTGCAGGATTCAGATACCAGCCATAAAACTGAAACCTCTTTAATTTTCTGTATTTTGGATTTCTGCTTCATTAAAATTCTTTTGAAGATCTGTGTTAATGATAGATCTTTAACTCGGAGTCTTCCTCCCAGGAAAAATAAGCTTGCAACTGAAAACAGATGAACCCACTCAAGAGAAAGCCCTCTAATCTGACCATCATCCATGGGTGGATGATGCAGGTACCTATATTTCTTTTCAATATTTGCCTTTCCCCAAGGGCCTGTATTTAACCCCAGTGTGTAACAGTAATGCTGCTTCCACATACTTGCCCAGGGTGAAAAATAGGAGAGTATCCTTCTCTAAGTGATTCTTTGAGGTACAAAACAGATAATAATGGTCCAGTTTGAATGGAGTTTTAAACTGTAAACACATGGGTTAATGTACAGACTGTTGGTGTGGTGTGTTACAGTGCCTGAGTTTTCAGAAACTGAGAAGCACTTGACTTGCTGTTTGTCCTGGCTTCAGCATCCATATCTGAAAGGTCAGATTGTTTGCTACCTTTCTTCTGCTCTATTATGTGCCACAAAGGACAATAAGAGGCACCAGGGTGGTTGAAACAATATCTTCGGGTGAGTAATGCATAGGCTTATGTGCAGCTTCCTGTGTACGGAATTTGGTAGAGTAAGGCTTATATTATGGTTGACTTCTTATGCAAAATACTAAATGAGAGAAACAGCCTCTGTTTTGAATGCAGCCTGGGTAGGCTGGCTCCAGAGGACACAGGCTTTGGCTGGGGGTGATGCTTAACATCTTCCTTTTCAGCTGCTTGTTGCAAACCTTCACCATTTCTGGCTTCTATGGGGAATAAACTTGATGCACATAATTCTCTGATAGGAAACAGAGGGATAATTAGATTATGGCATTTTCAAGGATCCCATGCTTTGAGGAATCTCACCTGGGAAAAGCAGGCAGACTTGCTTTGCAGACTGCTTTGAGGAGCTCTTGGGTTGGTTCCTTAGCTCTTGAGAGAAAAATTCCCAACTTCATCTGTTTATGTTGGAGTCTGTTGTGATTGTATCTCACTGGTTTTGCATTAGCCTATCTTACTTCAGTTTAGCAAATGCATCGAAAAGAGGTGAGCTTATCAAGTGCTCTCAGTAGAAGCCCTTGGTACTCGGCTGAGCATAGGATGACTTTATCCAGATTCTTTCTGTGCTTTTTATGTGGTAGCTTTTCTAGCATAAGGACCTCAACAGGAAGAGATTGACTTTCATAGTTGGAGGAACAAACACTGCACACTGCAGAGGTCTTCATTCTTTAGCAACATTTCTCGTTGCTGTACTGAGTGCTGAAACTAACCTTAAGACACCTGATGTGGTGATGTTCAAAAGCTGCTAAAGTGTCTGCATACAAAACGGCTGCTGCCATGGATGCCTTACAAAAGCTCCTTGCTTCTGTCTCTCTTGGTCTATGGTCTATGCTAATTGGAGGTGCCTCTTACACCATAGGCCAGCTAGTGACTAGAAATAGCTTGACCTAGACTCTTTTCGCCAGCCTTTCAAGAAACGGGTGAGGAATTGGTGAGTTTATAAACATGGTTAAATTATAAAAATGCTTTAGACAGGCTTCATCTTGAAGATGTAGACAACTGTAGACGTGACTTCCAGTTGTCTACAATGGAGGAGTATACCTCCAAGGATGCTTTTAAAGTCTTCAGAAGCAGCAGGATGCTTACAGCAAAAGATCTTGAGGAGCTGGATGTGTCCTACAGAAGAAAACACACCAAACTGCTACAGTCTATTTCTCTCCCTCAGGTGTAACAGGCAAACAACCAGTTCAGGTGTTGATGTCCACATTGTGGACAACAGTTTGGACTGGTGGAACCCAGTCTGTGCAGCAGAGTCTATTTCCAAAGTGTTGGCAGTGGAGCTAGGAGCATCGCAGCAACACTGGTACATGGAGAAGAGGGGTGAAAACAATGAAGCAGCTTCCAGAGACTTCATTCCTATAAGGGCTTTCATGAAATGGCTTCAGTATGCTTTACACTGAGAGTGGAAAAGACTGTTGTTAATTAAATTATTAGCTGTTTAAGATGTATTTATTAGGGCTTAACAGCCAGGCCACAGATACACATCAATTACAGAGCCACAATATCTGCAATAAATGTTTCTCACCCCATAATCAAACATGGCTTAATTAGGCAATACTGGGAGAACAGTCATAATAAATAAAGTGGGTAAGGCTTGCCTTTATAATTGAGATATAATCAGAGGACTTTTGCATATTCATTGAATAATTGATTATTCTACACATTTATCAAGGATTAAAACCTCAGTGGTAGATATGCAAATCCCCTTGTATTAAATACATCTGAAACCCTCAAATACCATTTAATGCATATTAACATTCTGATGAAATCTAAATGACATGCACACTGCAGATCTCGCTTCTGCACTATGCTGTTTTATTGCTATATGTTGCTTGGTTTTCTCAAGCTAAACTGTTCGTGTGTTTGTTGCTTTGTAAGTGGTTCTAAGAGATGAACAGAAATATGCCAAGGGGAAGTGAAAGGGCAATGGCATCTTGTGTATTTCTGGAATGAGCAAGCTATCCCAGATGGGACAGAAGGAAGTATCTTTGCACTGGCTGCCATAGGGAGCAGCCTAAATGAAATGAAGCAGCTGAACACATCGAAAGATGCAGTAACTCTTCCTGAAGAGTTACTATCATACTTAGTTCTGCACTTGATAAAACAAGCGTGTAGAAATGTCCATGGGTAGTGGAAAATGAACCCCCCTGAAACAAAAAGTGCCTTCATTATTGTGAGATGTGGATGAGCACTGCCAGAGCTCTCTAAGAACCAACCAGCACAAGGTGTGTCCTGCTGGCTGCTGGCAGCTTATGGAGAGGCATCACCTCCAGTAAAGCCCATAAGAAGCAGCCCTGGCTGGCTGGGGGAGCACTTTCTCAAAGGAGAACAGGTTCACCTTACTCAAGTCAAGTGAAAGCGTGATTTAAACCAAGGGTGGGTCACAGGACTGCAGCTTGGTAAATCCCCTTTGCATCTGTATGCAAAGTGCTTTTCACCTTTTGTAAATTGTAGACTCCTAAATATTTTCAAGTGGGGCTGAGAATCAATTATTGACTTCAAACTCCTGACAGTGGTGCGCATTCCTCTGCTAGCTTTTGCAGATGCTGCGGAGGGCAGGTCCTTTACCACCCCCCTTTAAGTCCCTTGTCTGCAGCTGAAGACCATTTCTCTAAATTCAAGAATAATGTACGACCTAAACGGCCCCCGCGCAGCTTTCGCGATGTCGATGGCTTGCTCCATCTCTCACGTCGGGCAGCGTTTCCTGCTACCTTCAACTTGGACACAAGAGGGTGGTATTTCCTCAGTAATTTGCCTATGGGTGGTGTAGGGGACGTCCCCTAGAGAGAAAATAACCTTGTTTTGGTTTCTTCCAGCATGGCAGGGTTAGTCTTGTTCCTGCTTGACGTTGTGGCCTGCTGCTGGGGGGTAGCTGGGTGGACACTAGGACATTGCCGCCTCTGAGCTGAGCAGACCTTCAGCCTGGGAAACTACAGAACTGGTGAATCTGACCAACAGCAATTATTCCTGGGTTTCCTCACATCACCAAGACCCTTGCGAAGGGCCATTCCTTGGTGTGTTTTCAGAGGTGCAAGCTGTTACCACGGCTCTGTTGGGTGCCAGTAATCTCTATAGCATATACATCTTCCACCTGAGGTGTGCAAATGCTGAGTTCCCTTTGCTGACTGTACCACCTTTAAATGCTTGACAAGCACGGAGCAAAGGGAAATGTTGCTGCCCCAGGCAGGGATTATGATTCCTGATAGTGCATGGAGCAGTGCTGAGAGAAGAGCTATCTGCAGGATAAGCACATCCTGCTCCTGCACATGAGATCTTGTTTTCCACAAACCAGACTCACCTGCAGTAAGCTGATTTAGGGGTGTAAATCTTGGGGTAGTAGTGCTCTGTTTCTGTAGTCCAGCTTGCCTGTATCTCCAGCTTGGAGAGAGCACACAGGTCAGTCTAAACAGCTTGGGGAGCACTTCTTGGGAAGTGACTTAGCTTTGGAGGTGTGTGTTGAATCTTACCTACTGCCATGAACTACCCAGGGAGTAAGTGCCAAGCCCTGCTCCAGCATCACCTTGGTCTGCCATCCTGCCACCTCTCCCTCAGCTGCTGTCAAGCCTCGGTGCACATCACTGACTCTGTGCTGGGTCACTGCAGGTCATCCTCAAGACTGTTGATCTGCTCTGGTCTAATGGTTTAGCTCCATGTTTAGCTTAGAGTCACCGGTTGGCCCAGGAGCAGAATAAGACTTTTAGAAATAGCTGTCAGATGTTCAGTTATAGACAAGCTTTGGCTCCTTTATAAACGAACAAATGAAAAGGGCTGGATTCCTTAGGAGAAGGTGCCTGACATCAGTGACAGCCACTTGCCTCAACCATTTTCTGCCCAGCGAAGTACCCCAACCCACCCTTCCTCTTAAACTAAAGGCAGTGAAGGAACCTGAACTGGAAATGTATTTTTTCCTAGTGCTTTTTTTTGCCCTTTTAAGGACTCTGGTGGCTCTAGCATGCCCCAGACTTGATGTCACAAAGTGCCCATGACTGTGCCTTGTTCGGGGCATTCAGTTTAGAGGGCAGCAAGTAGGACTGCATTGATCCCCTCCCTGAACAAGGTAACTCTCACTGTATTCTTTATGCTCTGCTAGCACAGACAAACGTGAATTGTCTCCCTGAGTTGTCATTGGGCTCCCCTGATTCATGGCAGTGCCCTGGACCAAGGCAGTGACTCAACCTCAGGCAGCAGCACGATGAGTCAAACCTCAGGCTTTTACAGAGTGCTGGATGCCTCAATGGATGTGTAATCCCTGTGCTTGGAACCTGCACAAGACAATGCAAAGCAAATTACCACAGACTAAATATATGGTACAGGATGTGTTGGAAGTTGGCAATGTAGCTGTCTGGGATAGCCAGAGAGGGAGGAGAGAAATGGTCAGCTTCTTGAACTGGATAATGCTTGGGATCATTTGAAAGACTTTAACATGGTTTTGGAAAGGAAGAGCTAGAGGAGATTCAGCTATATAAAGCTGAATGAAGGCTGAAGGGTGCAATGTGCCTGGGAATTGTGAAAAGGGATCAGCAGACAGCTTTGAGAGGGAGCAGATAATCTTTCATGGCAGTTCAGAACAAGGGTTTGGCACCTCCCTAGGAATTGAGAGATGGACTTCTGCTCTGATCTGTTCCATGGTCTGCAGCTGCTTTCTGATCCTTTGTAGGAGTTATACTACATGTTGGCAGCAGTTTCTCTGAGATACCATTTGTGTCCAATATAGAGATCAGTTCTCACCTGGTTTACCATAACTAATAATTAATGTTGTTAGAGTGGGAAGAATGTTATAAAACTGAGTTAGAGCTTTGTGTTTTAATTGACTTGTTTTTGTATTTCAGTCTGGTTTGCTCAGTGAAATTAGAATGGACTTTGCTTCCTTTTTCTGTTCAGTCACTTTCTGGCCCTTTGCCCAGGCCAGAAGAGCCCCAAGCTCCCCAGTACTGAATGCTGATTAGAAGTGGGGCCAAACCCCATTGTAAAACACTCTGCTTTGAATAAAGCGACAGCTGTGATGATGCCTGTGACCTTTAGTTTTACTCTCCTACAAACAGGATAATTCAACTTGATGGTGCTTGAAAATCTGAATCTTTTTTGTCACTGGGCAGTGCTTGTTCCTGTGAGCAGTGGTTAAAAGGAAATGAAGAATTCTTGTTAGTGTTCTGAAAGCAAATACCCACCTGGACATACGGGTTCTGCAGCATTTGAGAAGAGGAGCATGACATGTTGGAGGAAGTCTAAATGCTGAAACGGCCTCTTCAACTGAGCATTCTGCTGTGGGCAGTACATTACCAAAACAGCTCTGCCATGAGTCACATGCGCTGTATTCCCTCTTCTTTCCCTGTTAAGTGAGGAGAGAGCGCTTCAGCTCAGAGCTTATTCATAAAAGAAGCCTGTGTTTGATCACCTTTGTCCTCACCCTGCAGGTAGAGAGATATGTCAATAGATCTTATTTTAAGGCTTCAAAGGTAACACACAGCTTCTGGAGTGCTGCTCAGGCTGCCTAATCAAATTCCCTGTAATGTAATCTACTTGCTAGGCATTCATCCATCCTGGAAAAAGGTAGGGAGGCCTCCCTACACACTCAAACCTGGACCTTCTATAGGCACAGTAGCTCCCCTGATAATCACCCTAGAGAAAGAGAGAGTAGGCAGGTCAATCACCCTCTACTTTGTGCAGCAAGTACGTGGGAACAGCTGTGAATGCTCAGCAGACAAACCTCAGTGATAGACTGAAAATACCATGGGTCAGCTGCTATAAATCTCTTCTAATGGCACTGGAGCTGTGCAGGTTTCCATCACCTGCAGCCTGAGTTCTGTATTGATTTGAAAGTTCCCCAAGGTGACCCTGCTTTGTCTCTGCTGCCTGCCAACCAAGGCTTGTTCTCAAAATCAGTAGGTCCATATGCTTTCTTCTGCTGGAGTTTAAGGGCATTGCTACCTTCTTTGCCCTCAGCTCTTCTGAAGCTTTCTCCACTCCTTTGTGGAGATGCTGGTGGGACCTGGGGCATAGAGGAACCTGTATGCTGGCTAGCTGCTAATGAGACAGGGTTTCTATTGAGCTGGGAGGCACATGGCTCAGCGACCTGGAGCAGGCTGTGTGAAGTGTGCTGTTGGTGAGGTGTTAACAGCATGGGCATTGCAATGTTCCTCATGGTGCAATTTTCATTAGGCTATCAGTTGGTTTATCTGTAGCTCTGTGTATCTGCTACCTGAGACACATTGAGTGGCCAGTTATAAATGATAGTGTTGGCTGTTGGCATTTCTGGTGTTGAAACACTGTTAGTGCTCTTATTTTGCACGTGTTGATACCTGTTTGCATACATGTGGTTTGGTCCCTCTGGTACATGCGAGATAGATTTCCGCAGCAGGGATACCTCCTGTGTGTAAATACACATTTTGCTTAAATTGGATGTGTTTTTACAAGGTTATTTCCTGAGTGAACAGGACCATGCTTGCAGCCGTAAATAATTTTACACTTTAGTTTGTTCTTTGCAATCTCCCCACATAGGACAGAAATAGTAAATAGCTCTCAGGTGCTACTTCCCTAAATGGTTAAGGGGGAAAAAGAAGGCTTTAAAACCATTTAAAAAAATATAATGCTCTGTTCCTATGACTTAGGAAATTTAATTCCGCCTAACAAGAAGGGCACAGCCGTGGGATTGACTATCCAGAGGATAATTCAGAGCTGGAAAAAGCCTCAGCGCTCTTCCAGGATAAAGGGGACAGTGTGAAATCTGCAGCTTCCAGCAATTTTTAACTGGTTGTATGAAGCTGCCAAATAATAGGAGTCCCCTTTGCCCTTACTGGTACCGTACCTAGAGATGTCATAAAGCAATTCCAGCTTCAGCAAACAGTCTGGGGTATCTAATAGCTGGTTTACTACTTTCTTTTCTGTTTTAGCTGACAGTGATGGATCAGATCAGGGGAACTAGGAGGGCAGGAGGAAGGGGATTAAGATCTTAGAGTCAGCAGCCCCCCTTGGGTATTGTTCCCATGGGCAAGTGCTGATGAGCATTCCCCATTTTGTTTCTTCACTGATTAAACTAAGAAACCAAACCAAAGGATGCAGGAGAAAAGGGTTAAAGGATTAGGAGATGGTCTTTGAGCAGCCATGTGGAAGGTAATGAGGCATGAATTATTAAAATTATTTCAATTATAACTGGCAGCCACAGGAGCTGCTTTTGCACTGCCTTTCTTCTTCTCTGGAAGAAGACAGGTTTGCAAGTGCTCATGGTTTCTTGGAAGAGAGATGCTCTTCCAGAAATCTCAGTTGTATAAACGGTGTGATTTGTCATTGGGCAAGCTGCTTCTGTGGTTAGATGCGTTGAAGTGCCAATGAAATGGGCATGGCTCAGCAGCAAGACATATTTGTTCTTTGAAAACCTATGGAAATGGATTATTATCATGTTGCTGAAAGGATGTGGGAATTAGTGGCCTCTGATACTTGATTGGGAATGATAGGCACTGGTCATATGCTGCTAATAATTAATTAAAGAGTGCTCTGGCTGTAATTGAAGGAGCAATATGTTTATACCATGTGTTCTTCACTTGTGTGTATCTTGAAAGTAGTGGTTTGAGAATTACTCTATTCAGAGATTTGTAGACGGTGATCAGACTGATTTACGCTCAATCTCTGTAAAGACAAGAACCGCACAGCTGGCTGACGACCCCGTATTTCTTTATGACCTACCTGCCTGCAGAAACGTAGCTATTAGCAGGAATAGCTCCATCTGGTGACTGCTAAATATTTTGCACAAAAGCCTGTGGTTTGGGTCAAAATAAACCACCTCAGGTCTCACTCCTTAGGAAAACTCCTGTGGCCACAAAGACCAACCAGCACAAGTAAGACTTGCAGTGTTTGCTACAGCAATTTGCTGTGGATATAACGTGGTGAGATGAAAATTTGACGAATGCTTCAGAAACGTTTATTTGCCTGACAGTCTTTTTTAGTTGCTACTCATGAATTGCTTGAAGGGGGTGTGGGAAGAGCACTGAATCCATTGGGGCACAGATCAATGAGTAAACATTGAAATGTGAGGTATCCTGAAGCTGCATCTCTGAGCAGGTTAGTTAAGATGTTAGTTTCCAATCCTTTTCTCCACACCTAGAAACTTCATCCTCAGAAGTCAGATGTACTCCAATCAGAAACATGATGGCTAAAGGCTATTGCCAGGTGAATGCATCTCTATTTACATGTGTAGCTTTTATCTTAATAGGAAACATGATGGCAAAGAAGTAAAGTTTGAAGTTGACTTCAATACACGCAGAACAAACTCATCGGGAAAGGAGCAGTGTGCAATAGTGTCTGTAAAGTTAAATAGATTGAAGTTGTTACTTCACTGTCCTGTAGTGAACAGTGACCTCAACATCTAGCAGGGATTAGGGCATCCATCCAAGGGGGAGTGACTGATCTAGGGGCCAGCCACGAGAGGGCAAGACAGCAACAAAAACCTGAGTGAAAATGGATCTGTTGGGCAGGGAAACAATTGCCTGGGAAGAGATTGGGGCCAGGCTGGGAGCTCGCAGGGCGAGCAGTGAATGAGAACCCTCCACGGGGCCTGGGTGGTGCCATTGTTCACAATCAGGGCAGGCAGCACTCGGTCCTGCTCCTCTCGGAAATGGGAGTTATTAAAATGTAACAACAGCAGGAAGGCTTTTGCACTGAGGCTGACACAATATCCCCTGTATAGTTCCTGGTTTTTCCTCCTTCTCAGAGCTGGGCTGTTTTCCTTTGGCCACAGGTGAGATGAGGGGTGTTCCTGCCATGACCCTCCCCACAGGTGACAGCTACTCTGCAGAGTTCCCCTTCGCAGCCTGTATGTAAGGGAGGCCAGATCCCCCCTGGGGTTTCTGGGGGACAACCAACTCTTTCCAACTCATTCAGCACAGCCTTGTCTCGGGAGCAGCAGAGGCGCGGGGGGATGAGGAGGGAGAAAGCATTCCTTGCTGCTACATTCACATAGTTCCTGGCACCAGCCAGCTCAGCAAGCTCCTCCTGAAACTGCTCCAGTCTCTGAAATCATTTCTATGAGGAAACCATTCATGCTCTAGCTAGAGCCCTAGCTGACTCTTTAAAGCCCCCAAAACCACTATATCACTGACAGCACTCAGGAGCCTCTGATGCTGCCTGGCTTGTTTTGGCAGGGCTGAAGGTCTGGTCTGTAAGACCAGAGTCCTCTGTTCTCGGGCAGTAGTTTCCCCACCTAATTTTGCGCTTCCTGCCTGTTTGCACAGAGCTGGAATCAAACTCCAGCTCTATTTTGTTAGTTGCCCTTAATGCTATCCTTGTCTTTTTCCTCAGTAAGAAGAAAAGCAGCTTTGCGCAGCACGACTCTTTTACTCACTTTATCTCTGGTGCTGCCATTACGGGAGCTGCCTGTAAAGCGTTAGTGTCAGCACTAAAAAATTGTCACATTTGTAAAGCTTATGGTATGTTCAAGAAATGTGTAAGGTGAAAATTGATATTCAGACTCCAAGGTGCTTCCCAACAGCAAGATTGTCCGGTGTGGGGACTTAAAGGATCTTGGCAGATCAAGCCTCTTGCTAACTGTGGCTCTGAGATGTGCTCTCCAGCCTGAGCCTGTGTTTAAGTCCCTCTTTGAGATGAGTATGTTAGCCCAGTCATGCTGTTACCTGCTGAACTGCAGCAGGCTTGTTTCAGTCTTTAAATTACCTCTGCGTGTCTCTCCCAAGTGATGAGTCATTTTGATTGATCAGCTTTGAGCCGGGTGTGAAGGCAGCCCTGGCTGCTTCATTACTGGCACTGCTGAGCTCTGTGTGAAGCTGATTTTTACCTTTCAAAGCTGCTGCTCCTCTGTTAGGTTTGCTCCTTTCACTGTCAATGGGAAAATCCCCTGAGCCTTTCTGGAGTTTTCCAAAGGTATTTGTGCCCAGCTAATTTGGAAATCCTGGACTTCTAGGCTCAGCACTTGTTCAGGTACGAGTTGATTGGAAATGAGTGGCTGATCCGTCCACTGCCCTAAATCTTGTGCAGGTATTTTAGTTACTGTTAGTTGATGGCAAAAATCTTTCTTTTAAATTCTGGAGTAAATTATAAAGATAGAAGATAAAGAACGAAGAAATGAAGCTGTGCCAGTGTAAAGGAAGAGAAAATGATAGTGGAATTATGTCCTTAACAAGGAAGGCAGGGAGAGAAGCAATGGCTAATGCTGTGTTACTGTGTATCACAGTTAAACCCACACCGGTTTCCAGGAATATTGAGGGGTTTATATATATATAATAATAGTCCAGGACTATAATTCTAGATCTGGATTAAATCAATTGCTTTCTGTAGCCTCTTTGTGTCACACTTCCCCACCTGTAAAGTTGGATAATAGTAATTTCGTCCCAGAAGGGCTGCCAGTTCTGACTAGAAGCTGCACTGTATTGCAGCATTAAGGAAACAGTGGCTATTATTAATCACTCCCCATATTTTTTCAGCATTCAGCATAAATAAGTTTTGTTTGTTTTGGTTTTTAAACCTTAGAATTGATGGCTGGGCCAAATTATAGCTGGAAGCTGAGAGGTACAAGAAAAGACATCCAAATGCTGCTCAGTTTGCTCTGTATAGGACAGAACTGCTGAGGCTGCATCACTTGCGGCTCCTGAGCCTCGTGCCAGCATACAGAATTCCCTCCTTACAGCTTTTCCATTTCGCATGCCAAGTATCCAGCTCTTCAGTCTGCTATAAATCTTCCCTAATTCTGTAATTGCTTTGGTAGTGATTATAGGCAGGCTCTTGTTGATCCTTCTGTGGTTTTCCTTTATCCACATTTTCTGTGGGCTCTTTTATTGTTGTTGATTCTTTTTGTTTTTTATTTCCAGATCCTTGCTTCCCTTTTCCAGTTCCAGCAGGCCCCATGGCTCCAGTCCAGTGCCTTCCTGCCAAGGCAGAGCCCCTTCTGCATCCAGGGCTGCCTCTTCACGCAGAGCTGTCAGGGGAAGGGGCACCTCCTGCCTCTCACATGCTCGCAAGTACAGAAGCAAACGTGTAAGTTCAGGTACTTAATATGCTCTGGATCACACTGGGATTGCATTCAGGGATGGACTGAGTTGGCAGGAGAAGGGAGATGATAAGGGGAAAGGAGGGGCAGCCATGAGGGGTAACGGGTGGCCATGAGGGAAGATCATAAGGGGAAAGGAGAGACGGCCACAAGGAGTGAGGGGCAGTAGTGTAGAGGATATCATGAAGGGAGGGCAGGGGTAGCTATGGGGTGTGAGGAGATATGAGGGGCAGCTGTGAGTGGAGATCATGAGGGGAGATCAGTTTGCCCTTAGTGACATGGTTCCGTGGTAGCCTTGCAGTCCTTCAGTAAGGGTTGGACTTGATGATCTTAAGGGTCTTTTCCAACTCAGTTGATTGTATGATTCTATGGATTTAGAAATCATGGCAGGCAGGATGTTAAGCATAGCTTTAAGCATGATTGTGCTGTTCCCCAAGTACCCGAGGATGTCTCTAAGCAGAAGTAGTTACAACAGCAGCCAAACAATCATGTCTGGTTGTTCGCTTGGCACACGCTCAAGTCTGCAGCCAGACTGGTTTCTGCTGCTGAGGAGTCAGAATAGCTGCTGTGTGGTCCCTCTCCCCTGCAGCAGTTTAGAGCCGCTCTTTCTGTGCCTCTCCCCAGCGCAGCAGGACCGGTAAGCTCAGCTTTCTGGGGCTCCAGCACTCAGGCTCTGTTCCACCTTTTCCCCCTCCCCAGGGTTGTATATTCACTTCTTTAAACTGCACTTATGGAAATGTACCTGATAACCAAAGGCAGGGGCTTACCCCAGTGCCTGCCCTTGGTCAAGCTGGGTTATGTATGATACTTGGATAAAAAGCTGTGAACATCTCCCTTGGTGGCAACTAAGATCCATGTCCCTTCTGCAGCACTTTGAAAGGTTGTGATGGTTGCAAAGCTGAGTTGTTGCTTCATTCTTGTAGTTTCAACAAAAACTCAGATCATAAAAGCCATAAACCAGGGTTGTGTATTTGTGAAGAACAGAGCAACCTTTGTGGGGTTTGAGGGTTTGACTTTGACCTGTTCTTGTTTGTCAAGCTTGCAGCCAAATTCACAAGTGCTCAGCTGGCATTTCTGGAAGCAGCCTGAGGATTTTACAATGAGTCTTAGGAGTGGGTATTAATGAGGATCAGCTCATGAAGCACCTTGAAGAGTTTTGTCTTCAGAGGCTGGGGCTATTGAAAATGGAGCACACTTTTGACCTTTCATTTAGACTTCCCCTGCATGCAGGGATTTTCCTTCCATTGAGTGGGCATTGACTATTGCCCTTAGTTTTTATTTTTTTGTCTGTTTCACACAGTCTTCAACTTTAATTTCAGGTTGAAGTGTTCCCTCCCCTAAACATGGGAGAGGCTGTTCTAAGAAAATGGCCATCTGATGTACTTTGCAGTTGAGCAGATGTTATCTTCTTCAGTAATGAAATTCTGCCTTGAGTAATTGGACATTCTTCCTGGTTCCTCATAATTAAGGTAGGAGAAAAGAACAAAACCTGCTGATTTGATATGAGTAATTGCTTCAGTAAGTTATTTGCTTCCTCACCGTAACCATCAATCCACAGAAGAGAGCAGCATGACCATCAGACCATATTTAATGGTACTCTAAAGCTGTTGTGGGTCTTTGGTGCTTTGTTGTCAGATGGAATCATAGAGAAGGGAGTTGGGAAACACACTACTAAGGCTTATACCTCTTAACCGTATGCGCTTAAGACCACAGAGGGAGACTGGCTGTTGCTAGCTGCGTTGTGTCCTAACCCCAGAAAAAGCAGGGAGCTAATGTATGAGGCTTTAGATCAACACAGCTGCCTTGCCTCCTGTATCTGAGCATTGTGAATTGATGCTGAGAGGCTGAACATCTGTGTTTTCCCTCTGTGGATCAGGGTAGGGAAAAGCTGCACTGAATCCTGGCCACTGGCAAGAAGAAAGTGGCTCAGACCTGGAGTATGGCAAATCTCAGCTGTGGTGATGGCTTCTGTCACTGCTGTTCTTTGCATTGAGTTTTCCTGCGTTTGGCAAGCAGGTTTGCATTTGTGTTTTGGGTACACAAGGACTCATTGGTGACCACAGTTTCTTGGTGATGCTGAGGATGGGTAAATGGGCCATGTTGACTTGTTACATTGCATGCATTTAACTGAGTTCTCAGCCATAATTTCAAGTAGAGGATTCTCCATCTGTGTGGACTTGAGCTCCTCTCATGCACATCTGAATGCCCCATCCCCATGATTCAGCGGCCTTGTTGCTCATGAATAACAGGTCACCCCCAAATGCATTTCATAATCCTATCCCTTTATTTCCTCATTGCAAGCTTGAGAGCCAGGCTGCTGCATCAGAGTAGCTGCAGGATTTATATGTGCTTACTGATGAAATCAGGGCTTTGAGGCTCCTTGGATGTGAATTCTGCTGAATGATCCCCAAGTGCTCGGGGAAGCAGTTGCAGGTCACTGGGATCAGTTCTCCAAATTTCTGCCCGCTGTTCTCTGTGAAACCCCCAGGAATGCTATAAGTAACTTTGATTGCCAAACTGATTTCTATCTCCCTCTCTGGGCACAGATGTTTTTATAAGGCAGACATCACCAAGCTCAGAGCTGGCAGACCCAACATGCTAAATGAGGATAATTACAAACTTAAGTAACCAAGGTATTTTAAGGATCAGCTGTGGTGCAACCAGTGCATTGCAAGTGAGCACTCCATTAGGGCTGCAGGGGAAAGGAAGAGAGAACATAGGTGCCATAACACTTTGATTTCCTCAAGAAGGTTGCAGAAAGGAGGGCAGATTCTGCCAGTGCCACAAGTGCCCAATGCTGGTTGATTTGCTCTCTATATTCTCACAAGCATCTTTGTGTCTTGGCCACCAACAAAAGTAGTGCTTTGCAAGTGGCGCAAAGCATGGACCGAACTTTGCCTTGAGCTGGGCTGCCAGCAGCCAGCCCACTGGCACAGAGCTTTCCCAGCTGCAGTGACCGGGTTCAGTGGGCTGACACCCCTGGCCCTTTCCTGCTGACTTGATGCATCCAAGCTGTTGGATCTGCCAAAGTACACAGGTGACTCAGGTCCCATTGCACATGCAGCAGTGCCAAAAGCCACCCTTTGTGCCTGCCAGGGCAATTTCAGATTCTGGGCAATGGAGGTAACCCTTTCTTGGCCAAAAGCCACAAGTTTTTTGTCTTCTGTGCGGTCCCCTTCCCCTCCTGCTTATTTTCCCTTGAGTCCAGGGGCTCTCTGAGATGAGTTTGCTGGGCTTTTGCAATGATGTCCTGGGCCAGGGTGCAGTGCTACTGCTCACCTCGTGCCCAGTTTGGCAGCCCCTTCTCTGTGCTGGGCAGGATGGGTTGCTGGTACAGAGCAGGGTGGAAAACTTTACATCCTCCCTCCAGCCCCACAGCCACTAAAGAACAATTGGCCAGGAAAAGGGATCTTGGAGGATTATATGTAAAGCAAACAGAGCTGGAGGGAGATGTGGGTGGTTTATAGTCCTGACATGTGAGTTTCCACCTCTAAATCAGTTAGAGATACTGTTCCCCAAAGAGGAGGGTCCAGCCTGCTCTGCTGCTCACTGGCAGGTCTCTGTAGTGTAAGTTTCTGCTCCTCTAACAGCAACTTTTGTCTATCAGGCAATGTCTTTGGGCCCCAGGGAAGCACTGAGTAGCACACAGCCTCCCCATACATCTCCCTGGGAAAACTCAACCTTCCTCCCCTTTTGCAAGACAAGAAACCAAGAAACTTAGTCTGAGAGGCTGAATAGATGAATTGGAGAAATGCAGTTATGCAGGTCAGTGTACCCTAATGTCTACCTTTGTACTAGTCCATGAGAGCATAGTTTTTTACATGCAGCTCATCCTTATTTCTACACTTTCCTCCTCACTACAGTATTCATCGTTTGGTGCAATTGTCTCTGCCAGTCTCTCCCTCAACTTGACCCTTTCCTGAGCCTCTGGTTCCCTACCCCAGCTCACTGTACATAGCTGGTGGTGCTTGTCTCTCACTCTTCTGATCACTGTTATGTTCAGTGTGGGGGATTGTGTATCTTGGTGCAGGACCCCCACGTGCTGGGGTATGTGCTTGCCTGAAGGATGCTGCTGGGGGAGGGACAGCATGTACTGCTTTTGTGCCTGCCATGGAACTGTAACGAGCATTGCAGATGGGGCCATGAAGAACCAGCTGCTGAGAGCATCACAGCTGGGTCAGGCTTAGCAGCTGCTGTAGGAGGTGCAGCATCTGCAGCCCTGGTGAGTGCAGTACCACTGGGCTCAAGGGGAGCCTGCCCGTGCCCAGATCACTGCTGTGCGCGTGCAGTTGGGCATCATGAGAAGGTGACAGGGGAGGTTGACACAGCCTCTCTGGAAAGAAGCCAGCTCTGCACCACTGCCAGCACCATGCTGGCACAGGAGTGCCAGGGCTGGATGCAGAGGGGATGTCCAGGGCTGGCGCGGGATGGGTGCGTACCCCGGGTCAGATCCAAGCTGCTTTGGCAGGGCTGGATGCATGAGGCTTGCACGGTGCCTCCCTCTTCTGTGGCCAGGCTGAGCCAGCAGTCTGAATCCCTCACTTTCTGGAACAATAAATTCTCACACTAATCTTACCAAAAGGGGGGGAGGGAGAGAATGAACCTATAAATGACTTACCTATGTGAAGCCTGTGGGCTCTGCATTGTATTAAACATTAACCTGCTCTTCTGAGCCAAGCGACTGATCCTTTTGGTAATTCTGAAGCCAGGCAGCCAAAGAAAGGGATTCTTTGTCAGACAGTATTTCAGGGGGAAAAAAAATCCCTTCAGACAATTTGTGTCTCATCGTGTTTGTTTGGCCCTGCAGTAGAAAAGCCCGCTCCACAATTTGCTGTTTGTATTTGTGCAGTCAAGCTGATCAGATGGCTGTACCCCAGCCATGGCTCCGAAAATGCTGCTCACCAGCAGCCCCGTGAAGGCACAGCACACTTTGCACACATAATTGCGCACACATAATCGCACACACATGTGGTGCCATACACTTAACCGCACACATGTGCACGTGTAATCACACACTTAATAACGCACATGTGCACATATACCCATATGTGAGAAGAACAGAGCTGTCTTTTGATCTTCTGTGAATTATAGCCCTGTGAGTGTTGAGTACTAACATTAGCTGTATCCATCAGAGAGATGCAGGCAAATGCGGAGCAGTGGGGTTAAGTGTCTGGGAGTAGGTTCTACCCCTGACTTTGCCCTTGGGGTACAAGGTGGGGCAAGTCATTGTGCTATTGTTTCTTCTCCATAAATTTTGACTAATGATGTCAAAAGCACCTGTGGAAAGAGTAATATATTGTTATTATGGGCTCAGCTGTGTGTTTACTTAAGGAACAAAGCTTTGGTGGTTCAAAAGCTTTCTTGATGAGAGAGTTTTTTGCTAACATCTCCCTGCTGGGGACCAGCAGGAGCAGAACAGTGAGGTAGGGTGGTCATACAGCAGCAGGCAGAGTTGCTGCTGCTATGACCTGGGGAATATGTGAGTGTTCCTGAGCTGTTCCAGCGCAAAGTCTGGCTGCCTAGCACTGAATCCCCCAGTGATTTCAGCTAGCTCTTCAAGTTTTGCTCTAAAGCCGGAGAGGCTCAGACGATCCATTTCTTTGTATCTGTTACAGAAGCAAAACCCATGGCTGAAAAATGGTGACAAACACTGATGGGACCGTATCCTCTTACTCCAGCTCATCTGTCTCTGTGCAACGCCAGGGTTAGGGCCATGGAAAAGTCTAAAACCAAACGGAAAATCCTTGCTGCACCTTGAGCTGGTGGCATTTTCTCATGTGGACGGGACTCGTGCTCTGCACCTTCCCGCGGGTGACTCACCCGAGCTGGCTGTGAGAACGTTTCCAGTGAGCAGCCGTGTTTCCTGCGGCAGTTCAGGCTCCTGCGCTTCACTGTGCTTTTAGTCATAGCTGGTCTTAATTTGCTCTTTCTTCCTGTCTGTTCATAATGCCCCCAGCTTATTGCATTTGTGAAGCTGATTGTCCAACCCGTGTTTCACAGGGAGTGATCAGGAGCATGTCTGCTTTCCCAGCAGATCCACGTGCTGAGGCACATAAGTGATTGCAAAATGGAGCCTCCTCTTCCTCAGTAACCTGGGGACATGCCCGGGTCCCAGTGCTCTGGGGAACTGGTTATGGAATACGTGGCGATTTGCATCCTACTGAGCAATGAGTAACTGCTTGCACATAGCCCTCCCTGTGTTGCAAACCTGTGTAAGCATTTTGCTCAACTTACAGCCTTGAATGAGTGCCTTACATTTAGGTATGAAGAGGAAAGAGGTGTTTACACCACAGCATGCTGACAGGCCACTAATGCACTTTGAACTAGAAACTGCCCGACTTGAGAGTAGCTCTGACCTAAGCTGCTCCAGCAGCAAACAGCTGAATCAAAGCCATGGGGTGTGCTGGGTTGGAGGCGTGAAATTCCCTCCCTTCCCTTTGCTGCACTAGCTAAATACACTGGGATTTCCAGGGCTGGGAGTTGGTAGGACTAATCCCCGGACCATTTGTTTTCCAGGGGGATGACATGCAGCTGCCAGGGAGGCTGAGCCCTGCTCTACCCTGCTGGTGCCGGAAGAGTTGGAACAGCCCATAACTGTGTGTGAGGTTGGGAAAGGTGTGTGCTAATTAATTGGAACGCTGGGCTGCCCCTCGGCTGGAGCCACGCGCCTGGATGTGGTGGCAGCCTGCGCGTCCCCTCCCCATCCCTGCCTGCACCGACAAAAGGATCACACCTGCGGCACAGCACCCCAGGGACCCAACGCCTCACCCAGCTCCTATGTCACAGCTCGAAGTGACGGCATGAAGAAATCCTCGTATTCAGGTGAGCGAGTAACCGCCTGTTGTTTCTCTCTCCTCTCGCCTCTTTGTTTTTGGGTCTCTACTGGGAAAGAAAAAGGTTTAAAACCCCCAAAAGTACAACTTGCGCAAGCCCCTCTCCCTCCAAGCACTCTGTAACAGAGCGAGCTGGTTTACTGTGCATAAACAAACCCTACTGAGCAGGGGAAAAGGCTTAAAAAGCAAAACAAATCCAGGGAGGCAACTTGCTCCAGGCAGAGCTCGGTGTTGGTGGCATGGAGCTTGTTATTCAGAAGGCACCTGTGCCAGCTCGGCGTGAGCTCCAGTGCTGAGCAGCTTGAAATGAAGTGGAATGGTGGCACTGTGTGTGACACCAGCTTTCTTTTGGGCTGGAGGGACTCTAAATGGAGGGTTGAAGAGCTGGGGTCTCCTAATGCTGCAGGACTCTCCTCTCCCTGCTCTGCATCCTGTTTGTTTCATCTTGCCCCATGGAGAGAGGGCTTTGTACCCTCTGCTCTCGCAGGCTCACCAGGCTCCTTCCTCTCCAGCGAGCACAGAAGCAAGCAGCTCTGATTCATGTTATTTCTCTGAGGGTTCTGTGAAATCCTGCCAACAGTCCCAAGAAGTGGCATGTGCACAATAGAGTGGACACAACTCCTGCAAAAGCAGAGGTAGATCTGAAGCTCACCCCATAGAGCTCAGATGCCTCTGGCAGCTCCTCAAGGTGAAGGACTTTGCTCTGCAGCTGATTTCTGCTTGGTTCCAGCTACCAACCCTTGACCATGTGTTCTGTAAGCCTAGTTCTGCTCTGGCTCTGCCCCAGCTGTTGCAGGGGTGTGGGGTCACTGTGCTGGCCTCCTCCTAACATCCTGAGTCACCACGGGGGTGCTGGTGGCAGCTGCTGTGCTGTGAGCCACTCAAGCCATGTCATGGCCAACTCTGCCTGAGCTCATTAGCCGCAGGAGCTGGAGGTTTGTCTTCGCACAGAAAATTCCCTGTGTGATGCTGCTGCCTATTTATTGTTCAAATGAATTAGTCATGTTTCTCTCTTGCACATTTCTTATTAGTGTTGCTAAATAGACTGCCAGGGAGGTTTTATTAGGGAACCTGAGAAAGCCTAAGCATGATTATTAGCATGTTGTAATGGATTAAAGTGGGTACTAACGGTTGTGCTCTGTGTGTAGGAAGAACTGTTACTTGTGCAGACCTCCTGAGGTGCAGACAGTGGCTAAAGCAGCCCTGGAGCAGTGCGACAACAAGGAAAAGCTGTCAGTAACTGTGTGACCTGCTATTATGACTTCTTGCAGATGAGGCTGAGTGGTCCTTAATTGCTTTGCTAGCTTTGGTTGGTTGTGCTGGAGCTGGGCTGGGGCAGTGCAAAGCCTGTGATGGGACCGGTGTGTCCCTGGTCACAGATCCACCTTCATTTGGTGTTGCAACTGAGGTCTGTTGACATCTGGCCAGTACTTTTATTTCAAAGGGACTGTAGTTGTATTTTGGAAACACTGTTTGCTTTAAGATTTCCCTTGGTACACCGCAGAGAAGAATTACACTAGCCAAGATATGCTAGACTAAAGCAAAAGGATAATTGGACTATTTATTACCTGCGCTAATCTTTCACGAAGCGCATGCAGCTCTTCTGAGCAGCTCTCATATGCATGGGGTAAAGGCTCTGCGTACATGTGTCATCTCCTGGCCAAGCAGTGCTGGAGCCTCGCCTCTCACTGATTGATTGGACAGAGAGGAGCTGGATTCATCACCCACTGTGCTGGGGAGGGTGCCTTTGGAGAGCTGCCACCTCTGTCAACCCTCCCTGCCCCACGAACCCCGGGGTTTTCCAAGTTGTGGAGCAGTGATGGTAGCTTGCTTGGGGGAATTGCACCGGGAGTCCAGATTGCATCCCCAAGACATGAGTAAGATGTACAGGGTGTTGCAGGGCCTCTGAACTTCTACTGCCAGAGAAACTGGTGAGGTGACAAAGTGATTTCTCAGCTGAAAAGCCTGTGCTTCTCAAGCACATTGCTGACAACCTCTGACAGGCTGGAAACACAGCACCTGGCTGAGAAACTCCTGAAA
Source organism: Psilopsiagon aymara (assembly GCA_024733675.1). Lineage (NCBI taxonomy): Eukaryota > Metazoa > Chordata > Aves > Psittaciformes > Psittacidae > Psilopsiagon > Psilopsiagon aymara. Next base: position 22,796 of record JANRGW010032542.1, read on the forward strand.
ATTATGACAATAGGAAACGCTAAACATCTTCGGAACACTTTCTGAGGTTAGGGAGCATCCCTTGCCGGCTTTGTTTGCTCCTCTCCAGTATATTCGGGATCTGTTCTGTGGACTGGGTCCCACTGAGCCCAGCTGGAAGATCTCAGTTGACTTCACAGGGCTGAAGCTCCAGCTCTGTCCTGCTCTGCAAAGGCAGCAGCGCTGCTGCTGTGCTCTCCTGTTAGCAGGCTGCTCCCCACCCCAGGAGAGATTTACTTCTTCTGAAGTCCTTCAGGGGAAATGATTACCCATCTGCTATGGCTTTTGAGCACATGCCATATAGGTGTGGTTGGGATAAAGAGTTTGCTTTTGAATGCTTTACCTCTTACCAGCAGAGAGGCTCAGACCTTTGTGCCGTAGCCGCAGGCACATGCAGCTCAGCCTGGTAGCACTTTTCTTTCCTGGGACTTCCTGGCAGCAGCGGGAGGAGGAGGGGAGAGGGAGAAAAGGAGATTTACATAGCAAGTTAAAAATGAGCAATAACGGCTGCTGAAGCCAGCTCTTACATGTTTGCTTTAGGGATGTCTATTATTTCAGATGCTTAAGGCAAGGAGAGGTTTTTCCTGGGGTGTTTTACTTGTCCTGGAATACTATTTTTATAAAGGATTTTTCAATTCTCCTTTTCCATTACTTAAGCACAAATGCATTGCCAAAGAAGCAGTAGGCAGGATTTGTGATAAATGGCTTGATTACTTATAGGTATTATTAAGGAGGGTGCAAATTGTTTTGGCCAAGGACTGTTTGCAGTTTCAAGTTTCTGTAAGGTGTTGGTGTGCACTGAAATAAGGATTGTCATCATTACAGTGCCTCCAGAATTATCCATAGTGGTTGTGTGATACCTCTTACCTAAACTGTGATCTCCTGATTTATTGCTTAGGCACTCAGGGAGAAATAACTCCTCATATATGAGCCAAGGCTATAAGAAAACTGCAGGAGAAACAGTGAAAACTGATCTGATCATTGCAATAGGACTTGGGAACAGTATTTTTTCCCACATCATGACTCACAAAATGATTTCCTATAAAACATGGAATAGAATATTATGACAATAGAATATTAGTCAAATTGGAGTTGTTGGCATTATCTAGACTGGGAAGCTTTGGGGAAAGAGTTGGTTTATAGTGTCCCAGGGTCCCCTCCTGCCCCAGCCCCATTGTGTTGCCTCGGTGCTGCCACCGCACAGCATCCTGTAGATGCTGAATGCCCGCAGCTCTGGCCCAAGGCAGCAGCAGTTACTGGTACTAGCAGGGCAAATCAGGTTTGTACCCCACTGAAAGGCTCTATGTTTATGCTCCAATGTGCAACTGGTGAAGAAGAAAGGCAAGTGAGCTCTTGCTGGGGGTGAGCAGAGCTGCAGTGTGCAGCTGTGATAGCACAGGAATACACCGCAGTGAGTGCTCATCTGGCAGTCAATGGAGCTCATCAAAGTGCAATGAAGAAGTGGTGGATAGACTTGGCTCCCCCTAAAACAGCATCAGGGGCTGTGACTGGATGTGTGGTGCTTTTGCAGGGGCCTCAGGCCATCTCTGGCACAGCCAGTCCTCTGGGGACATTGAGACTGGATCTTTTTCAGGCTCATGCTGCACGGTGGGGTTTCCTCAATGGCTTTTAACCTCACAATCACAAAGGTTGCTGTCTGGGACAGAGGTGACTTGGTGTTTGGAGAGCCACATTGTTGTCCCTGGAACTGGACCACATCTCCTGTCATCTAACTGGCACTGTGTGTCTAAGCCATGATAAAATGAACAGAGCTGTTCAGACTAATGTGACATTCTAAGTTCAGTGGCCAAAGAGCAGTATCAAGGACAAAACATTCATCTGGTTAATTTTGACATTTTGGACAGAACTGCTAATAGTTTATTTTGAAAGGCAAAAACTCAGCAGCCATTTTTTGCAGCTCAAGCTTGCAGCCAGGTCTTACTCCCCCAAACCTTCCCTCAAGAGATCATTAAAACAAAACAGATTATTGTACTGAGGATTTGCAGTCAATCACAAGAAGCTGGATCCTCAGTCTGCGGCTGTTCAAACCGACTGCTCAAAACCTGAATTCAGCGCAAGCAATGCCTCCAGCAGCTCAGATGAATGAGCTGTCCTTTCTCCCCACTTCTACCCATTATCTCTGTGTGAAACTGCTCTGCCTCTGCCTGGTGTGCCAAAGCACTTTGCAGTAAACTTCATAAACCGGTAAACAAACTGGTTTATGAAGAGGCACAGCAGCCACTGGCATGGCTGTGAGGTGCTTGAGCAAATACAAAGTGTAACAGGGAAAGGCATCAATCTTCAGGGAGGCTTCTGTAGAAGAGCAGGAGTGTAAAAACGCACTGCAGCCAGAAATGCCAGGGTTTCTGTTTCATCCTGTGTCCTCACTGCTTGGTGGGACAGAGCTACCACTGAAACCACAGGTGGAGGAGCCAGCGTGCTGCTTATTTGGCTTGTGTTTGCTTTTGTGAGAGGCATATATTTATGTGCTGGGTGGCTGTTCTGCTTACAGCTGGCTCCTACCTCTCACCTTGCTCAGAGGATGCCATTTCTGCTCTTTTGCTGCCACCCATCCATGCCCCCTCCCCTTTATAGGTCTCTGCTCTCAAGTAGAGCTGTGAAACCTGGCCTGGGCTCCTTTCCTTTCCCATCAGTAGCAGAGCAGGGTGGAAGCATTAGTAAAGTCATTGTGAGTACAGGGGATGTGAATGAAAAGGGTGAGGAAAGAGTTTCGGATCCCAGGAGTAGCGGGAAGAGGAGGGACAGTGGTGCTGGCAGTGCCATCATGGGGTGAGGTGCCCCAGAAACACCAGTCCACTCCCTGAGACTGTGGAGGCTTTTCATGACATGGTTTTGTGTCAGCATTGTGTTACCTCATGTTACTGAAATAGCAGGAAGGAAAATAACAAGAAGTACAGAATGAACTTGTTAATCCAAGAATAGCACGAAGCTGGTGCGCACACAAAGGGCTTTGCGTCTGATTCTCAGGATGCTGAAAGCTCTGCAGGTTGGTCAGCTGTGTGGGCGATCTGCATCATTCAGATCCATATGAAAGCTGGTTGATACCAAATATCCGTGGCCCCAACCTTTCTTTAAGCCCAAAAGGAAAGAGAGAACAAATGGAATACCGTTCCTGCGTGGTGAACACTTGCTCACTGTTTTGGACAGCCACGTCTCCAACTAATCCATTCCAGTAAACAGCAGCCGCGCTGCGTGTTCACATTCACACATTCTGTCTGGTGGGGTTTCTTTCACAATCTTCTTCACGTACTTTGTTTGTCTTTTTACCACATCATGCTGTTCCCTGCTCTGTCACTGCCTGAGTCACTTCTCCATTGCTGCATGCAAGGCTGGACATAGCCTTTGACATTCCCACTGCCTGTTGCCCCCAAGGTTCTTTTCATGCTATTTAGAGCAACATTTAGGGATGCCCAGAGAGAGTGGGTGCTGCAGAGAGGAAAAGTACAAAAGTCCTTCCCTCCCTCCACTTCTGAATTCCTCGATGAGTGGTGTGTGATGGGCAGCAGAGGCAAAGGCTATATGAACAGGGCAGTGTCACAGAGCATCCTCTCACGCCAATGCCATGGCCAAGAGGCAGCATTGCCCAGGTTTGCACTTTGTGGTTGACAGCTAAAATCCTTTATCAACTCTTTTGACTACTTTTAAAATGAAAAAGTTGTATGCTTTGGAGAATTAGATTTCTCATGTGCCTGTTCTCCCTCATGGTACTAAAGCCTGTGATTTTTCTTGTGTGCCACAAATTGTTGGAGCCGCTGTTGGACAAAAGCACCCTGATCCTCAGACAGACTCTTCTCAGCTGCCTTAAAGGCCTCGCAGTCTGTTTCTGTGGCTTAGCAGCTATCAGGAGCTGTTGATGGCATCGGTCCTGGCCGATTTACTTCTGTGCTTCCTTGCTGCAAAGAATGAGGTGGGATCATGAGATTTCCAATCAAAAAGCACAACTGTTACATTTTACTACCATGATGACAGAACATATTCCCTGAAATATCAACAGAATCTGCTGTCACATGTTTCTGATGGCTTGTGATGATTGATGTAATGTTGTTATGAAAAGATTCTCCTATAGCAGGTTCTCCTATATCAGCATCACACTGTGCTGGGCTGGCAGGATTAGTGTGATGGGTTTGGTTGGGTGCTCCACCATGGGCAGATTTGGCTGGCATGTTCAGACAGTGGTAGAGCTTTGCTTCAGGTAGGAAAACATCCCAACATCGGTTAGGAAATTGTTTGGAGAAGAAAGGGAATCCGGCATATGGAGAAACCAAGTAAGAAACCACAACATGAAGGCATATGCAGAAATGACAAAAAGCCACGTGTGGCCCAATGGGGTGATTATCTGCTTCCCTGAAACACCAATCATCTTCCCATCCCCACTTGGCGTGAGCAAGGAGAAGTGGAGCCATATGGAATGGGGAGATGTTGCTGCAGAGAATACCTCCCTGTGTGCTCACTGTTTGCAGGGAAATCCCTCCCAAGAACAGTGCTGCTGGTCAGATAGCGAGTGGGGTACTTTGTGCGAGGCTAACCTGTCCCGTCTTGGACAGGAGATGTTGTGGCTTGGCAGCATAAGGTGGAATCCAAATCCAGGGCAAAGCCTGTTAAAGAGGAGATAACTTCATATCGCAGTGATTTGGGAAGATTTAAGCTGTCTGATGGATGTGCAAAGTGTCTGCTCCCTTCTTGTAAGCTCCCTGGTGCCATGCAGGACAGGGTGCGATCCACCAGTCCCTAGGCTTGATGCTCACTGGCCACATTGATGTCCTTCACAACAAACCAGGGAGCTTTTCTTCCTGTGCACTCCTGGTGTCCTCTGCAAGAGCAGCCATGCTTGTGTAGCCATCATTCCCTATGGAAATCACATGCCACAATCAGTGGTGTGGTGGGAGGGAGGCAGCATTGTCACTGGTGAGTCAGCCTGTTCCCACACTGGCCTGCAATGACTTACCAGTGACGAGGGCAGCAAAAATCACCCTTTAAAGGGTTTATGGTTCAGAGGGGGAGGTCATAGCTGCCTGGGAAACTGCTTTATTCTGTGTTTATTCATCACTCAGGTGATGGCACAGGCTTGCAGAGGCTTCTCTTGTAGCTGCTGTGAGATGAGGCACTTGGTATACTACTGTAGAAGGCTGAAAAGGAATACTGGCTTTGTGTTGTAAGACAGCTTCCACTGTCACATATACAAAATAGCCTCTCATGGGGCTCAGAGGGATTCAGACATCTCTAATGCAGAGTCCGGCATCAAGGTGGGTTGGCACCAGGAGGACAGGGAAAGAAAGGTTTTGTCCAGTGTGAAAACATCTGGCCATGCTGGGCAAAAGGGACTTCTGGTGCAGTTCTTACTCAAGCACTCAAGTTCTAGCACTGCACCAGTCTGAAGCACAATATAAGTTACCTCCATGACCTGAACTTTAATTTCAGGTAGGGCTGGCTCAAATCTGATGTCCAGAGTATGTAAGTGCCCCCTCTGTTTCCCTCAAACACCATGCTGCCTTCCAGGTTCCCAGGTCAAGCAGATGGGAGTTAAGCTGGAGGGATGATAGCAAGCTGGAACTAGCAGCAAAAGGGATTTTCTATTTTTCTTCCCTTTGTCCATGCCAGATAAGTATTATTTGCAGGAGACACTTTGTACAGCTCGGAGATTTGTTTAGACAAGGAGTGTAGGGGGAGGAGACAGCTAAAGACATACTGGAAATTAAAAAGGCTACAGTAATGTTCAAGAAAGTCCACAATTTCCTGGTGTGGGAGTACTGCTATTCTGGGGACCAAGGGAGTAATGGCTCCAGTTCCCAAGGGAGAGAGTGCTCACTGAGTATGGTTCCCAGAGGAACCAGCTCCTTTTGGGAAAAGCTCAGCACACAGCAGTTCCCCCTGAGGCCTCGCAGGGCTGAGCCCAAAGCAAATGCTGGGGGCACAGGGGGACTCTGACACTCAGATGCTGTCTCAGCTTGCCTGGAGTCATGTCCCTTTGCAGCCTTCATGGGGATCCCAGGGAAGCTTTGGGTACGTGGGGAGCAAGTTGGAGTCCTGATCCTTGTGAGCAGCCCCTGGGTGCAAGTTCACTTTGGTTTGATGCTATCAAGAGAAATAGGGATTGCCTATGGCTTTATGTAAGAGACATCAGAAACAAAGCAAGATGCCCTCAGCAGTTACTGCTGAATGACTCAGTGGCTGAGTTGTAAGTGCCTGGACATGTAGGAATAAAAGTTGCAGAGAAGAATAACAGATCTTAGTGTGTTACAAGTCAGGACAAAGGACTTGCACATAATAGACCATGGGAGGTGGCAGGGGCTTTGCTCAGGTGACTTTGAGGCCGGTGAAAAGCTGTGTTAAGGAAGCTGGAGGCTTTGTTTTGCCTGCAGGAAAGGTACAGCCCTGGCTGCAGAAGGACAAGAGTCACCTTGCAGACTCAGCTGGTGGGGAGCTGCCAGCCTGCTGCTGTCTGTGACTGGCAGTGTCATCCACAGCACTCTACACGCGCTTTGCTCTCCTAATGTTCAGTTTCCATCTTCCTTCCAAGATTACTTTTAATTAGTTTTTAAATTTAATATCAATATATATATTTAATCAGTAGGAATGAGGATGAGATGTAATTTGTTGCCTACATATAATTTAATTTCAAGCACTGAAAGTTGTTGCAAGTCCAATCCTGAAATGCCGTAATCCTCCTCATCCTCTGATTTGTTCTGGGTGAAGGTTTTTGACCTTGCTGATTTTCAGTGTTCCAGTGATAAAAGAAGTCATGTGAACTGTACTGCTGTTATCTAAGGTCAATTTTTGGGAGCACCAGGAAATCTTCAAATTCAGACCTTTATCATGGGTACTTGCAAGCCCTGTCTGCTGCATCAAGGGATTTTTCCGCTCCGGTATCCTGCCTTCGTGTGTTTGAGAGCATATTTAATCAAACTGGGCATTATACTGAGAAATGGGAGTGTGAGATGTGCCCAAGCTGTATTAAACCCACCATATTCTACCGTGGGATTTCAAATGCCTCTTAAAATAATTTTAGTTAGCAGATAGGTTGTGACCCTCAGAGCTGTTGAGCGTTTTCTGAACAGCCCAGACTTCCACAGCCTGAAGGACCAACATTACTGTGGCTAATTGCCCTTCAATGTTAATTGTCCTTCAGCTCCATCTGCATCTGTAAATGCTTTCCCAAATTGCTGTCCTGACAAGTGAGATGCTTCATTTGGCGAGTCCCACATCTGAGCACGGAAAGATTGTCGGTGCTGGGGGATGTTGGGGGATGTCATGGCTTGGGTGGTCCCTCCTTTCCCACTTGGCAGCTGCAGCACATGGCTGTGATTTGTTTCCTGGAGTGGTTTTTTGGTCAGATAAACCTTCCAACAGTGATGTGAAATAATCCGACAGCTGATTCCTGCAGTTAACATTTGAAGCAATGAGTTAATATTGGGGAGGATGAGCTCAGCCCTGGCGAGTTTGATCCATCTGTAGAGGTTTCAAACCTGTTCTTCTCCATGTGCTTCTTCACGGATCAGCCGCTGTCTAGGAAATCAGCATCAGACAGCAGTGTTTTAAATGAATGTCAGGCTTTTCAGACATTGCATGTGGTGGGGAGAGGGAAAGAGTATGTCCGTGGCTGCATTGGGGGCTTTTTGTGTTTGGCTTTGCTAAGTTTAAGATCATCATGGGAAATGTAAGAGCCCTGTGCTTGAGCCATGATGGAGAGAGAAGAGTTAAAAGTTGTTTCATAATATGTATCTGGATTAATGTTCAGATCTTATTGAGTCTTTAGTGTCCTGTGGTTCATAAATACAAGTATGGGAGCCCCTGGGAATTGATGTAAGTCAGAAAAGCCTCCAATGTCTATGTACTGGGTGCTGATTATTGCAGGCATCTGCATTAAACCCTTTTATAGACTGCTCTTGTTCCTTGGTGGACAGTTTGAGGGCTGCTGTTGGCAGAGTTTGTGACACAGAAGAAGGGTTAGTTGCTCTGGACACTGGGAGGCAAGGAGCTGGAATATTGGTCCAGGGCATAGTCACACAGCCCCTGGGAAGGAGCTTAGTTCTGGGTAAAAATAAACGCTGTTCTCATTCCTGGCTCTGTAGAGATACTTCTGCATCCAAAGCCCCTCCATCTGATGGACAGATTGGTACCGAGATGCGTAGAGGGGTCAGAAGTGTTTCTCACAGTTCAGGTGTACGCAGGAGTGTAGGTCAGTGGGTGGGAAAGCAGAAGCTGTGCAGAGCACAGACACTGGTGGAGATTGGTGGGGGGGACCAGTACAGGAAAGTGGAGAGGCACGAGAGAGGGCCGGGCCTGGAAGGGCAGGAGAGGAGGATGCAGACCCAGCATGTGGCACAGTCCACAGCACCCCTGGGCTCAGGGATGGAGCAGACTCACGGAAGGAAGCGACTCCACTGATGAAGTGAGTGTGTTTCCTCTTCAGTCACCACAGGAGATACTTTGAGCATTTCTGCAGCTGTCTCCCAGCAGGCACTGAAAGTGGAGAAGATGGGAACAGGAGGTGAATCCGGTTCCACATGGTTCTGGGCTACGGCTCTGAGGGAGAAAGAGCAGAAAACATCAGCTCTTGTAAGGGTGCAAGGGAAAACAATTTCTTCAGAGAGTTATGTGCTGGGATGAATTAGAATAGCCAGAAGTTGTCCTGGGACATAGAGGGAGGGATGCTGTGCTTGCCCCGGGAAGGTAAGGGCTATATAAGTAACATCTGAATTATTTTACAATTGCATTTCTTTGTTGTAAATGTTGTTATAAAAAGTCTGATGAGGCAATGTGAGTTCTTGTGCTCACAGAAAGACATTTCTATTGATAATTCCCACTCTGTGAGCACTTCCCCGTGAGGCTGCATATCTGCATAGGAATTCACCTCTCCCATGAGTAGCACAGGAGCTGTGGACAGTTTGTAGCCTTGTCTTCAGAGCTTCCTTGTATAGACAGCACAGGTAGAGGGCACAGATCTCTCTTTGAACTTGTCAGATAGACCCCAGGCTTCTGCATGTGGGAATGGTGGCTTCTTCATCATTCCTTAGTGTGTGGAGTTTTAACACATCTGGACAGCAGAAATGACAACCAGAGGGAAAAAACACACTGGTATCTTAGGTTAGGAATGTTCTGGATGAGAAGCTGCATGTCCTTTTTGAATCTACAGGGTTTGTAGACCCAAAAACTGTCACAAGATGGGGAACAGTGGGTTAGGAAAGGAGAAGATGTGCTATTTAAAATACTTATCACGTGCTCAGTATGGCACTAAACTGTAAGTGCTTATGGAGAGGAGGCTGCTCAGGTACTCTGCTCGCGAGCTGTGGCTTTTCTCCTTCCTCCTCCCCACGTCCTCCCCACTGACTGTGGGCTGCCAGAGCTGCCTGAATGGGCACGGGGGCAGCAGCTTTACCCAGGACTGTTCCATGGTCTCCTGCTTTCCATCTGGAAATGACCTTGTATAGAACCTCTAGGAGAGCACGTTGCTTGCCAGGGTGGGTTTGTTTGAGTTTCTCTCTAAGCAAACCCCTGGCTGTCACGTGGAGCTGGAGCAGGTGCCATGCAGCGCCTTGTTCACTTCCAAGGTACTCAGTTTCAAGGCAAAATCATGGCTTATTAACAGAGGCTGGAGAGTCTCCTGTTAACCTGGAGGATGTCTGGGCACTTCCACCAGGCTCTGCTGCTCCCCCAGCACTCACAAGGCTGCAGAGACGGAGCAGGCTGAAGCAGTCAGCCTTGCTGATCTGATGGAGCAGGCTGCTAGCTGCAAGACTGGTCATGGACGGTCAGGCTTTCCTGCCTTTCCATGTAGCCAAGCTGGGCTGGCTTCTGATGCAGGAGGGAAACTCATGGGCACGGTAGAACCCAGATAGACCAACTGGTAAAGTGTAAACAAACCCTTGAACCAGGGCTGCTCTGCCTGGCACATGGTGGCTTTTCCCATTAAGGATCTACTGTTTACAAAGGGAATAGCTATAATCTTACCTTCTCCAAGGTGAACTTCTCCTGGGGCTGAGCCTGTATGATGCGAGCTCTCCTGTTCACCCAGCTCTGACAGTCTGCCTTCCACACCTCACTGTGCAGTCAGCTCCATCCCACCTCCCTGCAAGCCCCTGCCTGGAGTACTTGTCACCCTAAGCTATTTCTGTAGCTGATATATCCCTCATGGGATATGAATCTTCCATAGGAGCCACTGACCTGAGGGAGTCTAGTGAGTAGATTAGACCTTTTCACACTGGTCATTGTTGAATCACACTGCATCCTATTCAGGGATTTTGTTTGCTGTCCATTTCCAGTGTCTCAGGATTAATTTGAATTCTAATATTCTCTAACATAGTAGCATTTCATCCCCACTTGAGATCATCTTCATCTTTTATAAGCTCTCTATTTCCCATTTCTGATGGATAATGAAAGATGTATCCTTAGGCCAAAACACAGCTGGGAGATCAGGCTTTGGATTAAAAACTGCTTTGGCATTGTCCCTCAGAACATCCTGGAAGCATCCAAGCCCTGTTGCCTATAGATTATGGGCAAAACAAGACTCTAAACCAAGTAGGGACCTCTGCTTTGGGGGCTTAGCAGCCTCCTCTGCTTTTCAAATCATGCAACCGTAATCTTTGCAAGATTAAACACGGTTTCAGCTGTGGTTTTTCTTTATTTAATTTCACTTTCTTACGGAATAAACTGATGGTGACAGATGCACAAGGGCCCTGGAGGGCAATGCTTTGTTTACACACATGAAACTTGGGGCACAAGGGGTGATGATTCCCTCTGGAGAGGGACATGGTTGGTTGTCACCTTCTCCTGGACCATGGGTCTACCTGGCATTGGCTTTGCTCTGTGCTTGTAACACCCAGGCAGAGCTCTACAGCGGGGCTTGGGGCTCCTCCAGGGGATGTCCCTTGTGAATGAACATGGTCTCTTCACCTGTGCTCCCAAAGCCCTCCCAGGTGTCCAATGGGGGATTCTCTGTGGAAGGCATCTGCTTATACCACTTCCCTGCTGAGGAAACTGAGCTGCAGAGGAACAGGCTGCTTCAGTGGTTTGTGTACCCAGGTTGGGGCACAATCAGCTCTCCTGACTCCTGCTCCTTGTGTAACGGCTGTGCAGATGATCAGAGTGCTTCCTATTCGTGTGTCTGCAGTCTTTCAGACGTGACAGCTCGGAGAGAGCTAATATCCCATATTACAGAAGACTGAGGCCTGGAAAAAAACAAGATAGGATTTAATGTTGTGTCAGCTGAGCCATCTAAAAGCCTCTCTGAATCAGAGCTGGTCCCTGCAGCCTCTGTCCAGCCAGGTGCTGTCACATGAATCACCCTATCTTCCACCTCCATCTCAGGATGGAGGTGACTCACTGGCTACAGAGCCTGTCTCCTCTGTTGACTGTGAAGAATGTGTGGGGCTCCTATGCTGGTGTTCAACCTGCAAACGCTCATGTGGGTGCTGCCCAGGCTCCCAGGTATATGTGGTGGAGCAAGCAGTCAAACCCAGGTCTCTGGAGACCTCTGATTATGATCCTAAGTAGTAGGCATCATTCCTACATAGACACCAAAGCATGTGGCCACCAGCTTGCAGCAGTGGCACAGTGAGTGACTGCTTGGTGTAACAGCAGCTTTCCAAAGAAGTGGCAGCATCCCTCCATGCAGCTGGGGCTACTTCCTCTGGTCTGCTTGAGACACAGCTGGTTGAGGAACAGGCACCATTTCAGATCTGATGTCTCAGAAATGGTAAATGCATTTAGTTTGTATTGGTGAACATTTTTCTCTGGCTCCAAAACTGCTCACAAAAGAGGTGTTTTCATTGGGAGGAAGAGGGGTGCCAGCAGGAAGCTTGCTGAGACAACACAGAAACATTTTCTACCCATGATCTCAGCTTCTGGAGATAAGGCTGGAATTCTGACACCCCCCAGAGCACCTTCCCTTGGCCCCTTGTTGATCCTACAGCTCAGGACAGGAGAGCATTGTACCCGCACAGGCAATGCTCTCGCAGGGGATCCAAAGGGTCAGGACAGATTTGGGCTAGAGGGACATGGCAGTGCCGTGGATCCCCTCTGGACAAGAGGTGTTGGAGTCCTCTGACTGCAAGAGATGCCATCTGGGAAAGGTCAGCTTGTGTAATAAACGCTGGTGATGGTATAGAGGTCATAAGAAGTGACCTGAGTGTCCAAAGACCTTTCAGGTTTGGCTGGCAGCAGCCTGGGCATGTGTTGTAGTGGGTCAAACACTATGGTTCATTACTTATGTCATAAGGTGTTGTGAATCCTCTCTTGTGCTGCTGCTTATAACAGTTCAAGGTGTTGGTGGTGCTGGGGTTGGTGCATGGAGATTTGGGTTACGCCATAGTTGCAGGCTGAGCTTTCCAAGGAGGATCTACCCCAACACAAAGCAGATCCCAGCCCTGTGCCTACCCATGTATTTGGTACACGAGTGGCAGCAATTGCCTTTGCTGTTGTGAGGATTTTCATAGCAGAGGCTGAAGATTTGTATCGTCGGGGTGAGTGACTAAGGGAGGGTTCTGGATTGGGCCCAGATCTCCACTGCCCAGCTCCTTTACACGGAGCGTGCCATGCTCCATGTACAATGCTGCTTTTCAGCCAGTCCCACAGAATAGGCTTTGTGTCTCCTTGTGTGAGCCCTGTTTCAAGAAAGAAAAGCTTCCTTAGAGGCTGTAGGCAGTGCTTCATGGCTTGAAATGGTTTTCACCTGTGCCAGGAGTGATTTCACTCTGCCCTTTGGCAGGACTGAGCTCTTTGATGGTGGGAGGTGATTCACCTTCCTCTTGATGGCAGCTGCAGAAACCCATTAGAGGAACAAAGTTGCACTGTGGACCACTTGGTACCTGGGGACAGGAATGTGTCACCATGGAGTTTTATCAAGCAGGGGTGGTTCCTACACATGAGGTTCATTTAAATGAACTTATTGTTAGTTTTCCTGCTGCCCCTCTGTAGAGCTGACTGTTAGTGAGCATGGCTTGGCAGAAGGGTAGGTATTGGTCTAGAGTTATTTTGTTCCCTAGAAAGGTTTAAAAGGAAAAGCCAATAAGATTTTGTCGCTTATGTATTGATTCTGCATCTTGGGTTTGAATTAATTTAGTGCTTTTGTGCTGAATAGCTTTCTCCTCTGATGTGCAGAAGAACACAGCAGGCATATTTTGTTTATATATTCATAGTTCTCCATTAACTGCATTTAAATGTTTCATATGAAAGAGCCTGGGAGAGGGGGAGCTCAGAGGAAATTTAATCTCAGTGTTAACTGCTGACCCCCCACAGATTACAGCCTTCAGCCACTCCTGTGACTGACTTTGGGACTGGTTTTGCTCTTTCTGTGGGTGTCTGACCTGAAGGTGGAAGAGAGAACAGTAATCGCAGCATCTCTTTAGACAGAGATGGAGTTATACTGCAGTTCGTTAAGGCCCTTTTGCAAACTTTATTGTACACTGATCTGCAACATTAGGCACTCAGTTATGTCCTAAACACTGGCTCAAGTTCTACTCCAATTTCTCTACTGCAGCCACTATTCAATATAATTGTAAGATACAAGCAAAAACAGTCAAAAAATGTTACTTCTGAAACGGGATTGCCTTGGCTACTTCTGGGGCGGACTTAATAGGAAAAACCCTTCAATTGTGTGGGTCCAGGGCTTATTGTAGTCTAAGATTGTAACTTCCCTTCTTTCCTGATGGTTTAGAACAACGGGCATTATCTCAGTAATCTATGGATAGTGCCTGAATCATTCTTTACAGTACAGCTAAAATGTAAGAACATCAAATAATATATCCCTCCTGCTCCTCTAAGCAGGGGAAGTGTTTGACACCTCATTTTACTGGCAGAGAAAAGGATATGTGGAGGAGGAAAGTTATTTGCAGCGAGTCATGATAGAGCCATGATGGTGGCTGAGCTGTTCCTGAGTCCTCTGCCTGCAGATGTCTTTGCTCCCACAGCCGAGTTGCTCCTCACTGACCATCCATCCACCCACCTCAAAATCTTCCTTGAGCAGGATGGCTTCCAATAAGCAGAGAATCAAGATGCGATTGGAGCTGGGGTTAAAGATTAATGTTAGAATGTGGATGTTTGATGCCCCAAGGGAGCAGTTGCAGTTCTGGGCTGAAGATTTTTTGGGTAGAGCTTCCCATGGAGCTGGTTTCTGGCCTGCTACTTTGATCTTGGGCTTTCTGTCCTTCAGGCAATTCTGTGTAACATCAGAGTATCATGGGGGCTGTAGCAAAGCCATTCAGGCTTGCTGTTGTATGAGCACAGGATTGTAAAGTGTGTGTGTTTAGGCTGCTGCTACACTAGGGGTGCTCGGGTGAAAGGGCCCCAGGTAATGTTTGTAGCCCAAAGTACACTTGTGTGGATGTTTGATGCACTGAGAAATGTGATAATCATCTGCTTGAGCTTAATGTTTTTGCAGGATTACCTGTTCTCAATCAAGTGTCCAGACAGCTGGTAAATCTTGACTCTGTCTGTTTGTCTGGGTTTCTGGCTAGGGAGGAAATGGGATTTAGTGATCGTGGTCCCTTGGCTGCTTCTTTACCTGTCTCTGTTTCCTTCATCTGGATGTTGCATGGCTGCAGTGGAGCATCTTCTGTACTGCATGGAGGAAAAAGCGCTTTGTCACAAGACTGGAGTGAGACTTTGACTTGAATGTTGGTACCTAAGTAAAACCCTTGGCTGAGTTTTTCCTTTTGCTGTGTCTTCAGAGTCAGACACTGGTCTCAAACCCAAAGGCTACCCCTTATCTCCTCCAGCTGTGAATGAGGAGCTGCTCACTAAGGGTGGGGAGTCCAAACTGGCCAGGTTTGGCTGCTCTGGCTGTCCTGTCAGCTACAGACCAACCAGCCCAGTGGGTCACCCAGGCTCAGGAGAACCCTTAACCTCTGCCCTTTGTCGTCTGCAGCCCTCTGGCTAGTGAGCTGCTGCTTCTTTGTTCTCAGCTTTTCCCCTTTGTACACCCCCAACTCTCTCTGGGAAAAATCAACATTTGCCTTTCAGAGCCTGGCAAACAGAAGGGGTCTGTATTACATCCTGATGGCAGCCCCAGGCTTGTAGAGCTCCAATGATAAATCCAGTAGTGTTTGTTGCAGGGGGACCCTCTGGAATACAAGATTGGGAGTTCTGTGCGTCTGAAACAAGAGCAGGGAAGCAGTGAACAGTCATGAAGAAAATGCTGTGGCTGGAAAATAGAATGTGGATTGCATTGTGGTTACAAGAAGGTGGCAAGAAATTGATGTAAACATTTCAGGAAGGATGGTTGAATTGTTTTACAGATTGCTGGTTAGTGTGCTGAAGCTGTGCACTGTGTCAGGGTGAAGCAGAGAGCCAGATGCTGGGATGGGAAGTTTGCACCAGGAGTTCCTGTGTGTGGTCAGAGCCAGAGCATTGCTGGGCCACTCAGAGTGAGGAGGAGAGCCATGGGGTGGTTTGGGAGGAAATAGCACATTGCAGTTTCAGAATTCATTTCCCCTCCTTCAAATCTGACAGAGGTTTTCTCCAACTAATCCATGGTCATTGCCTGAGGAAGTTAGGTGAACTCGAGTCTGGATGCTGGAAATATTTGGGGCTCTTTGGAAGGCAAAGGATGAGCAGTGCTCATTTGTTTTGCACTTTGTTTCCATAGTAGTCTGCATGCTAAGCCTTATCCCTTGTCCATTCCAGCTCCTGAGGGCTCTTGTGCTATTAATGTTAATCAGTAACTAGCACTTTGCTAGCTTGCTGAAGCTCTCGTGGCAGCTGGTTAATGCAAGGGTTTGATTGTTTCCTTCTTTGAGCAGGGCTGCAGCTTGGATGAGTTCAGGCATCTCTCCCCCTTCTCATCTCTGCTGGAGAGCTGCAGGTTTGGCAAATCCAAGCTGCTCTTGCAATGGCTTTGTGAGCTCTGTGCCATATTCCTGCAAAACACTCCTCATTTAGGGAAAATACCCTGAGGACACTGTTAGTTGTGGTTCTTCCTATTCTTACTTCTCTCTTGGATTTCAAAAGCTAAGAAATGTGAGCAGTGAGGAGTGTGATGAAGATAGTTTAGAGGGACAAGATCTCTTTGGAAATGTGTTTGGCTTCAACAATGAACTGGAAAGTGATTTTAGATGTGCCAGTCATTACCAAGTCCATTCCCAATCAGTATGGCTTCACAAGAACAGCTTTCTGTTCCTTTATAAACCCCTTTCCCTCCCTCCTGCTGTGAAAGAATCACATAAACCAGCAAAACTGACAATGCATACAGAAGGCCCATTTTTCTCTTCCAGTTTGTGTGGATGCTTGCATTAGAAATACACAGTTACACAAGTCATTGATGCATCAGCATGGTGATGTGGCATTCCTTGCTCTGCCCGGTCACGTTACTAAAGGGCTCTCACCAGAAAGCTCCCAGCTGATGACTAACATGCTTTTTCCTGTGAAAAACTGCTTGTGCTAATTTATTTTGTCGTGCTTTCATGGTTGTCCAGCATATCTCTGGATAACTATCAGCTGCAAGGGATTTGTGGGTAGTAAAGACCAGATGATCACAAAGAGCAGTGAAATGATCTTGTTATTTCTATCAAGCATCTGAGGACTGAGTTTGCTCACCTCAGAACAAATGCACGGGGAACAGGCTGGGTCTCAGTGCTGTTTGAAGGCCATTGTAAGTACTGAGCAACTTGCCAAAGCACTTGGGGTCACTCTAACGTTTTAATCTTGACATTGAGATTGAACGTTTCTGAAAAGCCAAGATTTTGCTCAAGCACGAGCTTGAATTCACGGTGACTGGATAAAAACGTGCGGTGTGGATTTTGCAGGTCAGCCCAAGCAATTTTCTGGCCTTGAGCTCTAGGGATGAAATAACTGATTTCCTGAGGATTACTGCAGTTTAATTTGAGTTTGAAGGAAAGCCTGAACTTGAGCCAAGGTTAAGGTGCTGGGTCCCCTGTCATCTTCTACAGCCATGTGCAAGACTGATCCTTCTACCTAACTCACCCCTTTGCTGTGGCCAGGAGCTCTGGTAAGGCCACTGCTGGGTTTGGGTAAGCCTTTCTAACATTGGAAAAATTGAGGCTTAATTCTTGCTGCCTCTTATCATTAGGACAAGTTTTTGGAGCTTTTTTTGGTGCTTGGCACCTGAAAGACTTTGTGGTAGGAATATGTTCATCTTGCTAATGTAAATTTTCCTGTGGTTTCCTTGAGGATTATCTGTAATCCATGCTTGGGCTGGGTTCTTTCTATGTGTGAACTCATGGCTTCACTTGTGTCAATAGTGCCGTGCTGATTAGCAGTGTTGTCTGGACCCAGCCTGATGATATCCAGCTCCCACGTGAGGGAAATGGTTGCTGGTGGTTTAGGTTGTATGGTCTATGCCTATAGACCTTCAATCTAGACACATGCAGCTTGTTGGTGCACCCGTGTGGTGGCAACTGTGTTGGAGGAGGTAGTGGTCTGCTCCTGAGCCTGTAATCAGTGCCCCTTGGGAACAACATCCCTCCATTCCATCAGCATCCTACACCCCAGGAGGGGATGCTCTGTAAAGAATCCTATTACATAGAATCTGGAAAAGAGTTTTTTATTCTTCAGTGCATGTTTCTGATTAGTGCTGGAAATGAACATGAATATTTTCCCCATATTCCTTTTGAGTTTATTGTTGCAAGTGGATTTCAAGTTAATGGAAGTGAAGTAGTAATTGTGTGGTTCATTGGACTTGGGCTTGAAGTGATAGAGATTCTCATTCCTTTGCTGCTCTGCAGACAGATTTCTCTCCGTCTGCCCTCACAGTGGCTTCCTGTGCAGGGCTCTGCCTCTGAAGGTGATGTCCTATGCAAGCTTTAAAGCTTTACAGCTCAGTATCCAGTAGCTGGGTTGTGCAGTGTGGATCAAACCGCATCCGAGTTATTCTTCTGTTAATAGCTCCAGGGCTCTGTATTGATGAGGTCTTCTCCAGCTTTTTATCTAAGGAGGTTTTAGAGCTTATCTATGTGAAGCAGGATGAAATACAGGGGCGGGTGAAGGCAATCTCTCGTCCACTGACTGGGTAGCACCTGTGAAGTAGATAAAAAGAGATTCACACGCTCTGTGGTCCTGAGAGTGTTGCAGTGAGTATGCGCATCCTAAAAGTGCGAGTGAAACTGTTCCAGCAGTCTATGCTGGTCCCTGTGCCAGCTCTGCATCCGCTGCAGGGCAAATGAAGTGCAAACCTTGCTGCCTATTCTGTCCTCTCTACCTGTGACAGCAGGATGGCTTGAGGGGATGGCAAAGGGCAGGCTGGACTAGAGGAGGCAGGGCTGTGCCTCTGCACAGTGCACAGGCTGGTGCAGATCCTGTCCTGGAGTGCATCAACTGTAAATGTCAGCCTTTGCTTTGAAAACTGCTGGTGCTGTGCAAGTGCTGTAGACACCTCTGAAGTTCTGCTCTGCTCAGAGTTCTCCCACCACCTCAGTGCCAGAGTTGAAGTCGAGGGGTGGCTCATGACTAAGCCCAGACTTTCATACACCCAGGAGATTGCTCTGGGAAACTGAGAGTGCAGAAATCTCTACAGGAGGAAACTGGTCTTGAAAAGAGACATCTTCACTGCTGTCTGGACACCCTGCCATGTTTGTGCTGGGCGAAGAAGAAAGCTGCATTATCTGACCTCAGACCCACTTGTAAATACATTTAACAGAAGCAAGGGTCATGCTGGCTGCTCAGCTGAGCTGGTGCCGCTTTGCTGACTCCAGCACAGTGAGGGATGTCTCCTGCTAGTTTTGGCTCGTCCCTTTCCAACAAGACTTTGGTTTGATTTGGTTTCTTTTGTTCATTTGCTTTTTGTTTTCACTGGACTGTGTAGAGAGAGCAAGTTGCTGGGTTACATCCTCCATTGTTTGTCTTCACCCTGTGGTTTCGATTTATAATGGAAATTGCTCATTTGTTCTTTTGCTATTTACATCATGTAAGTGTAGCTGCCTGGCTCACTTACTGTGAAGAAGGGAATAAATTTCAAGTGGCCTGCCTCGTTGTTGTTGTCTGCATCCATACAAAGTTTGGGTGTATCATGTGGGAACTGATGTGTTTTGGAGAATGTACATGTTGAGTGTATTGGAGGTGAACACCTCTGGCACTTCCCTTTGTAGCTCTAGGGAAAAGCCACTCAGTAGCAAGGACAGTTTCCCCAGCCAGGCTGGATTCAGTCTCCCTGGGGCCCTACACCGTGTCTGCACCCTCTGCATCAGGGCAAGTACCTATAAGATGCTTTTGTTCTGTACTGGGATGCTTTACATCCATGGGGTGCTTTATCAGCAGCTGCAAGAAGCATGAAATAGTAGAATGTTTGTCCCAGTATTTTCTGGAAGGAGCAGTTTAAACATGAGCCTGACAGGAGTCTTGCTTACACTGACAAAACCCACTTGGGAGACCCCAGTGAAGCCCCGTGTTCTTTGCTGCTGCCGCCTTTCTGCTGTGCCATATGGTCCCAGCCTATGGATCTGGAGGGAATTAGCTGTTGATCATAAAATGAGAAAAAACATTGCTCAGCCAGTGAGCCAAGGTGAGGCTGAGCTCTGGAAACGTTCTGACTCCATCCTGCTGCAGCACATCCGCTGGGATGAATGAACTGTTCTTGGACTGACCGATTTTAACTATTCGACTCTTCCATTTTGGAGGCATTCTGCCGGGGACATGGGGAAGCATTTCTCATTTCAGCTAAATAAAGCATATTTCATTATGTTGCTTAGTCCTGTGCACTACAATAAATTTATAGCCTGGCTTGAGGGCATTTGAACTGTGTTAAGAGGGAAGACTCATAGACACTGTGTCTGGGATGGAAGCCTTTGATTTTCCTTTCACAGCTCAAAGCCGGGGCTCAGCCTGCTGCTTCCATGCTATAAATAGAGGTAACCCCAGAGCACACTCAGCACGCTGATGCTCTCTATGCTGCCCGCAGTGCTGCCTCCCTGGCAGGGTGCTCAGCACAGCATATTTTTAGAAGTTTTCTCCTTTTATTTCTTCTCTTTTCTCTTTTTTTCCCTCTTCTCTTTTCCCCTCCTCTTTTCTTTTCCCTTTTCCTTTCTTTTTCCCCTTCCTTTTTCCTTTTTTCACAGACCTCCTCTTGTCTTGCTAGGCTGCCAGCTTTCTCTGCTGTTCATCTGCTTTCCAGGTTTGTGCATGGCTCTTTCCTTGTTGGAGGGGCAGTGGGACACCATGGATAGCAAGTTTGACTTGGACTCTGTAGCGCTCCCTCCTCTTCCCAGGTTGAAGCAGTGCTATTTAAAACTCGGTTGAGCAGAGGAAATACCCCTTTTCATTCTTGCTGGTTTAATCCCTTCGCTTATTGTCCAGCAATCTGATAGAGCAGGGTAGAAATCCTGACTGTACGCCGGCAAGAAGCAGTAGACAGAGGGGAGAAAATAATTGAGAAAAAAATGTCAGGGATTGGGTTTAATAAAAGAAATAATACGTTTAAAATTTATAATGCTGGTTATAGTGCCAGCCCCTAGAAACTTCAGCCCTTCTCTCACTGTCAGTAATGGAAAGTGCATGCTGAGCTATGTGTGTAGCAGCACTCTGCCCTGTTGCAACGCAGAGGAAGCTCTGGAGAAGACAGGCTGGGTGCTCACGCCTGTGTGTGCACAGTCCTGCCTCTATTTCTGACCCTTTGGCTGTGGGGCTCTTTGAGGGGCAGAGCTGAGCTGGGCGATGGCTCTGGGTGGTGCTTGCCGGGGGTTCTGCCTGTGCTGCCTCAGTTAGGCAGAGCTGCGGCTTTCCTGGGCCAGGCCTGTGGTCCAGCCCCGTGATGTGGTAGGCACAGAGGCTTTTATGTTCGAAAAGGAAAGGGAGAGGGAGAATGAACCTACATATAAATACATGTAAGCAAAAGGTTCCGAGCATGAGATGCTTTTTCCATGTTGAGTTGCCAGACAGCTCTTTTTCCTTCCCTTCCTCCAGCCCAGGGCTCATTGGTATGAAAGATTTCCTGCCTTTATGTACTCTTTTGGCTTTTTCCTGTATGATGCACCCTTCCAGCTGACAGGGTTTGTGAGGCTGTGGCTATGTCACAAATCACAGTTTAGGGGTGTTCTGCAACTTAAGTTGGTGCTGCTTTAACCCCTGTGGCTCCATTCTGGAGCTTGACAGCTGCAACATTTGGTAGGAGATGATGGACACCATCCTGGAGCTGTTGTTCCTCTAGCAAGACCCACAGAGACTGAGGAGATGCCAGACCCTCTGGGAAGCCCTGTGTCAGGATATCCTAGCTTTTGGGGTAGTTTCAGAGTATAATACCTCACAGGAGGTGCTTCACTGCATTCATTTGTGTCACCTTTTATTGTGCCAAGGAAAGAAGAACTGAAGCAGTAATTGACATCTGGTTTCTGTGCATGGCTAGGGTTTAACCAAAGGCTTGCTAAGTTGAAGTTTGGTTCTTGCTGAGATTTTCAGCATCCCTGGGAAAGGAATGTTGTGGCAGTCGCCACGTTACAAAGAGGCAGCTGGAATGGCAGAGAAGTTAAATGAGTTGCTGATGGATTAGAATGCTGCTGTAGCCAGGAGGTCCCACTGGCTTGCCTGGAGTCTGGGAGGCAGGCAGAGACTTACTGATTACTTTTTGAACTGAGTATGGGAATGGAGGAGACAGGTGTGTCTGGGGTTTGTCTTTCAATGTAATGTATGATGTAGGTACCTTAAGATGTCCACATATCTTCCTCCAGCATGGTGCCTATGCATTAACCATGCGCTAACCCGATGAATATGATGAATATGTTTCTTTGTTAAAAGAGATGGAGCAGAATTAGCTCAACATCTGGATCACTGTGGTCTGGTTTAGCATCTGCCTGGAACATGCAATGCATCTCATGTTCCAGCTGGTCCAACTTCACGACAGGGTTCTTGTACATGATGTGTTCCCATGATGCTGGGTGAAGGCCAGCCAAAACTGAGACAACCCCCCCCCCCTTTCCTGTAGTGCTGAATGCAGGAGCTGCTGCTGTCCTTGCAGCTGAGCTTGCTGGCGAGGCCAAGCACTTCTGGGATGTGGTCTCTGCACAGGAGCCTCTTTGCTGAGGTCCCTGCCAGGGCAGGGCATGTGCTGATCCTTACATGCCTGTGCTTCCCTCTCTCAGCCAGGAAACCTGTCTCTGGAAGCGCTGCACTTGTCTCCAGGATAAAACATCCTGGAGTGAGAGGTGAATGTGCGTGTCCCACTTAATGATTTCAGAAGTTATCTCTGGTGTTTCTGGAAAGCATAAATATGTCTGTGGGTTTGCTGTGTTTGAATAATAATGTTTGACATCTTCAGGGAAAGGTGGAGGTCTCCCTTCAGGTGGTTTTCTGTTTAAAATGACATCTAACATTCCTTCAGTTGCAGAGATCATTACGCAGAGCAGAAATGTGCCTTGCCAGATGCAGAGTGGGGGGATTGCTCCACGTACTACATTCACATGAACTCCCTTGGCCCATTCAAATCTTCTTCTTGCTTTAGGAATCAGCCGGACTTCCAGCAGGAGACCTCAGAGGCTCAGTGACCAGACGAGTCCAAGTAAGCTCCTGGAATTTCTCTCTCTGAAGCTTCCTCATCCAATAAAACAGTATAAATTAAAACCTGAGAGAACGCAAGAGGTAACTGTCAGAGCTCACGTTGCCTGCCTCCTGCCCACTGGCTGTGGCTTGAAAGTCAAAGCTGCCTGCTGATCAATGCAGAGCTCTGCTGTCGAGAGCAGTATGTATAAACCAGTGTGTATATCTTAACACACACACCAAAAAATTCCCAACCCCGAACTATGAACATGAGAAATATAAAATGAAAGGGTAATTAATTACTGAATAATGGATCCAGAGAGAATAATTAGAAATCCCCATCTCAATTCAAGGGGTCTAACACAGGGCACCAGACAGCAGCAGTGGCCTGAGGTTGAAATACAGCTTTAGTAATTAGCAGCTCTTTTGTACTCTCCTCAGTTATTATTTTTTATGGATTATATGTGCTTGTGACTCAGTTTACACTCCTAATTGCAGCTTAATGTTTCTGAAGGTGTTTCTGATTCAGAAGGAAGCAGGTGGGAGGGATTTTGTCTTGGAAAAGGTGTTTTCCTGCCTCTGGAAAGCAATAGCAGAAGTCTTGGTGCTTGTGAGTGCCTGAGCCCATCTGCTCTGCTCGCATGTTCATGACATGTGTTGGGACTGCCCAGGGACAGAGACACATCCCTGGTGCTTACCTGCATTGTCTTGGCCCAAATTATCCCCTTTGAGTAGAAAATGTCACTGTTCTTGTCTGAAATGCTCAAAAGGAAGCTGAGACAGCCCATCTCTAGGCATTCCGACTTCCTGGCCCCTTTTGCTGGCCATGCTGGCATCTGATGAACCTGTTCTGCTCCAAAGGGAAGTGTCTGCCTCTGGAATCAGGGTCCCCTGTACATCAGATACATTCATGTTTCTCAGCAGGTGCTTTGCTGCAATTGAAATCTTCCTTCACATTTCCTTCGCTGAGATGTGTGACTTCCCCTTGGCATTGCCTTCTCTGGAGTGCTGACAGTGGTCTCTGCTGCTTGCTGCAATCAGTCTGTCCCCACAAGAGCCCCATTCACCTCCTCCTCACCTCACTCTGGCCATACTCAGCTCAGGGATTTCATCCTCTTGGATGCTCTGCTACTCGCAGTTGCTCCCTGGGGGCTTGGTTTGTTATTTCAATTCATCTTCTCAGCCCTCATATCCTGTCTCAGCTCCCAGATGTACTTATCAAAACAGTTGTTTCAAGCTTTTCCCTCTGTACGGGTGGGAGGAGAAAGCCACCCTCAGGATGCTGTCCTGGAGCGGTGACTTCAGCACTTTGCTGTATCAAGGCATCAGCATATGTGGAATGGGGGTTAGTCACAGACATCTGGTTAAGCATGTGCTTAAATGCCCTGGGAGCTGGGGTGCTGTCTGCCTGGCCCTCGTCAAACACCCATGAGAAGCATGGGGACAGGTATTCACGTTCCGGCACAGACAAGGGTGATGGAGACATGGCATGCAGTGCCACTGTCCTGATGCTGGGACACTTATGCTTTGCATCTGGAGCTTCTCAGCTGTCACCATCTCCAACCCTTATGCTGTGGTGTACCAGTGGGAGGATGTAAATATGGGCAGAGCAGGCCACTTGTCCCCAGACTAATGTCAAAGGCCAGGAAAAACGCATTGAGAAATAGTGTAGCATCGTGGTAGTGGCCTGGGGTTAAGTCTTCATGGCAGTGATTGTTCAGTGCAAAGGAAAGCTGCAATTTGAAGCTGATGCTTCAAAACTCAGCCACCAGTGCAGAAACTGGTAGTTTTGAACTGAAGTGTGGGTTTATTTTCTGCATATGCAAAACCCAAAGTTGCAGTCTCAGCCCTGGCACTGTGTGTTTTCATATATGTATGTCTGAGGACAGAAGGGAGAGTTGATACAGCTCCAAAGGTAACTGGCATGAAGAGAATCTGAACTGAAAGACACAGCACGTTTGTTCAAGGCTGTTTTCTTTAGCCTCTAATTACATACTTCTGCACTTTTCTGGTGAGAGACCTTTGAAATGTTCATTTTTTTTCCCGTGTTCAAGTCAAATGAGCAGGTCAGTACTCCAGTTTGGATTGCAGTAAATATTTAGGACTCCATATAACTGCAGTTCAATTTCCCCTTGTTCCAGGTCCAAATGTTCCCCTCTGCACATCTGGCCTTGCACCCAGAAGTTTTTATTCCTGTAAAAGATAAATTGGAGTTGGGATGACTGAACAGGCATTGCAAGTGAGGCACTGCAGAAGGGGTTGCTTTGGGCTCTGTGCCACCCTAAACATTGCCACCCTAGTTCTTGGGATCTAGATACTACACAGTCATCCACACACCATGTGTTGCTTTCAGACAGGCAGTGATAGCAGGGACTTGGAGAGCTGACATTGATCTATTTTGGAAACCTTATTCTGTGATGCTTCTCAATTTTGCTCATCCCTGTGAAAGTGGTTGTATGGCATTGGCATCCACTATTGCTCAGTCAGGAGTGATTCCAGGGCTTTGGAGCTGAGGGTTTTTGTTGGTACGGGCCTGCTGCATACTGCCTGGTGAGCTAATGAGGTGGATTTGTCTAGGCTGGTCAGTGGGGGGTTTAGTGCAGGTATTAGGGCTCTCAGGCACTTTCTGACTTCAGAAGTATAACCTTCTTGGAGGAATCCATAACCCTATAGGATTATGTTGGACCATGATTTATTTAGGTGTCTACATTTAGGGATATGGGAACCCTATGCTTCGGCTTAGTTTTATTTGGCTGCAAAAGTGTAGTTCCTATCACCTGTACCTGAGGAACCTCTCCAGGTTTCCTGGAGCCCTTTTAGACACTGGAGCTGCTCTGAGGTCTCCCCTTCAGGAGCCTTCTCTTCTCCAGGCTGCCCCAGCCCTGCTCTCAGCCTGGCTCCAGGGCAGAGCTGCTCCAGCCCTGCAGCATCATTGTGGTCTCTTCTGGACTTGCTCCAACAGTTCCACATCCCTCTTGTGCTGTTCCCCCAGAGCTGGATCAGGACTGCGGGGGGGGGTCCCATCCATGGGCCCGTGCTCATGCTCTGGGGGTGCAGCCCCGCACATGGAGGGTTCTGGGCTCAAGCTCACACTGAAGCCAGGTCATGGGGAGCGTCTTCTCACCAAAACCCCTCAAGTCCTTCTCCTCAGGGCTGCTCTCAATCCAGTCTTGGCCCAGACTGTGTTTGTGCTGGGGATTGCTCTGACCCAGGGGCAGGACCTTGCACTTGGTTTTGTTGAACTTCATGAGCCAGTCCAGGTCCCCCTGGATGGCATCCCTTCCCTCCAGCATGTCAGCCACACTAGTGAAGAATAATATGTCAGCAAAGTTACTCCCTTTTCATTTTTCTACAACTGCACCAGATGAATTTGAAAGTGAGAAATATTTGCTGACATTTGCCATCCGGAGCAGCAATGTGTTCTCCAGGCAGCCGCAAAACAGCCCCAGAGCAGCTGGAGTGGTAGAAATCAGCATCTTATTCCTGTCGGGCAGCCAGCTGTGCTCTGTACTTTGATTTGTTTCCAGCCTACAATTCAGTTTTTGTGAAGAGGAAGGAATTTCCCTGGCAGGAATAAAGCAGGAGGGTCCAGAAAAAAGGTAGAGTGTACTGATTAGCTAAACCAGCACGTTTTTTCTGTTGGTGAATGCAAGGAAGAGGATGCCTCCCAGTTGTGTGGCAGCAGGACTGCTCCAGGACCAGTGCTATTGGTTGGTCAGGTGCTTTGTTCAGGAGAGATCCCAAAGGGATGGGAGGGGAGCAGGTGCCTCAGCTTTCCTGTTTCAGCCTTTGTCTGGCTGCATGGCTGCCTGGAGCTGGAGCAGGGGCAGGGAGCCAGGACCAGCTGCACTCCAGGGCAGGCACAGCTCTTCCATCCAAAACAGGCAGGGCACGAGCGGCCCCGCTTCTGCATCATCAGCACTTGGCTGAGGGTCAGCCACAACTTGTGTTGGTGCTTTTTGGAAGCATAGGGCATAATTTAGAGGCATGAAGCTCAAGGCTGGCTATCTGGGTTGGATTGGAAAGGGGCACTCGGTGATGTCATGAAACCTGCATTGAGGCAATTTGTCTCCTAATCACAGTATCAGACTGGTTTGGACTGTGAGGGACCTTAAAGCTCATCCAGTTCTAACCCACTGCCATGGGCAGGGACATCTCCCACTAGAGCAGCTTGCTCCAAGCCCCATCCAACCTGGCCTTGAACACTTCCACGGATGGGGCATTCACACCTTCCTCTATCAGGCTGCTCCAGTGTCTCACCACCCTCACAGTAATGTCTAAATACTTTCCTTGGGTATAAAGTGGAGGCACTCCATGTTTGTTGATGCATCAGCTCAAGACCCTTGTCCACCCTTTAGGTTGATGGTGGTAGATGTGGTGGCCAGAAGCCACAGTGTGTGCGCAAGTGTAGGCTGGGTAAGCAGGATGAGTGAGATGGTTCAAAGACGATGATCATGGTTTGAGCCTGTGACCTTTTGCTTGGGGCACAAGCTCTAGGACCCCCTTGACCATGATGGGCACAGTTTAAATGAACATCATCACCTCAACAGGGTCAACAGGATTTCAGCCGGGTTCACAAATTTGGGATGCTCCAAATTCATGCAGCGAGTTGCAAGTAGATCTGGTGATGGATCTCATTGTTTCCATCTCTCCATTTAGCACGTACCTTGAGGACTGTCTTCTCTCTTCATGCCTGGAGTCTGTAAGAGAACAGCTTTAGAAATTGGTTTCTGTGAGGCTGTGGGTTAGCCAGAAGGGTGGAAATAAGCAAATGTCGAAAGCCAGGGGCTCCCTAGTCGAGCGTGCATGATTCCTGTTACACAAGCTAATTCAGTGCTCTAAAAACCATTAGCTTTTGGAGGCTTTTTCCCAGGGAAATGCTGCCAGGACTGTCACGCATCTGCAGCTCAGACACGGGCACCCCCACGGCGCAGCACAGCCCTCCACATGTGATATCTGACTTTAGGAACCCCTCTTGTAAACCTTGGCCCAGCACTTCGGATTGTCCTAACCTTTTCTGCATCCTTTTTTAGCTTCCCATTGGCATTCTGGGATTCAGGCTCTGAGTGCAGCACTGCTGGTCCAGCTGGAAGCTGTGGGGATGCACATCTCTTTGCAGGGTGATATTTTTAGCACAGACATGCTTTTCACCTTGGCGGAGCAGCAGAAGGGTTAACTGGAGACTGCTGTTGCAGCCTCATGGCTTTGGATATGTCCCTAGATGAGGTCATACGAATAACTTTGGGCAGCCTCTATTCCCCTTTGTTTTAAGCACCACACTGGTCACTGCAGCTGCACTCATCTCCGTGCCAGAGTGTCCCCACACGCATATACCACTTGCTCCCTTCAGGCTCCCTAGTGACAAGCCCTCATTTGACATGTGTCCTCTTGGTCTTTCTCATCACAAGGGCAAAGTAACAAAGAGTGAAGCTTGCTCAGCAGCCAGCCTGGAGAGTCCTTTTCGCAGCAGCACAGCTCTGCAGGAAACCCCAACTCCAGGCAAGGAGAAGTTAAAGTGAAAAGGCTGATACAGTTCAGGTGCCTGGTTTCCTGCAGGGACACACATGAAGATGGTGCTTGCATAATGCTGCCACGTGCACTCCAAGCTGCCTGCAAGAGTCCTGTGGGGCTTCCATGTGCTTCCAGCACGTGTGCGTTACTTACAATGAATGAGGCTGCATAGGCATTTGACTGCACAGGTAAAATTAAGCAATAGTGATAAGAGCCATGGGCCTCTGCTGTTGAGGGATGTGCTCAGGCCTGGCCTGTCCTGATCCTTTTCTATACCTGTGATTCATCTTCAGTCTCAGGTACAGCCTCTTTTAATCTTAAAAGGCTACTGGACATTGCAGGTAAGCAAGTAGATCTCTTGGTGCTTTCTTTGTACAGCATTTTGGGCCCTGGTGTGGGGAAACCAGAGACAGTAAAACAAATCAGTTGTTCAGGAATGACTAGGGATTTAGTGCTCTGTAATGTCTGGGGGCTTTAGCTGCTCACTGTGTTTGAAGATAATCATCTTTCTCACCGTATTGTGATATGGATTTTTTGATGAGTGCTGGGGAGGTCTTACAGGGCTCCCCTGAGGACAGGAGATGTAGAAATGCAGAGTTCAGCTCCTCCAGGACAGTTGTTAGTCCAGCAGTATTCCTGGAGCAAAGTTGTTTATCTATCACCTCTGGACCAGGTGTCTCTGGAGAAAGCTTCTAACATCCTTTCATGAGAACCTTGTATTAGCTGCAGGAGGAAGGGTGTGGGAGAGCAGAGGAATAGCAGTGGGGTATGGTTTGATCTTGTTTCTTTATCTCATCCCATTGTGAAGGAGGGAGGGAAAAACCCCTCTTCCTCTAGACCAAAACACAACGTGCTGAGAGAAAGAAATGTTTGTCAATACCTTTGTCAGCCCCAGCCTGTATCCTGTGAGGAACACGGCTGTGCTGGGACGTGGCTGACTCAAGGTGCCTATGCAGAAGTTGATGGAGCAGGCAGGGAGAAGCCCTCCTCAGCTGGTGGAAGTGAAAGGACATGCTTCCAGCCAACAGGCACTGGAGGAGTGGGACAGCTTTGGAAATGTGTGTGTGGGCTGTGGCATCTTGTGCCCTTCCCTTAGAAAGTGGGAAAATTAACAAAATGAGAAACGAGGAAGCAGGGCTGGTGTGTCTTCACCTGGTCTACACTGCAAGCTGATGGTTACCTACGCAGCTGTGTGTGCTACGTTTGTCTTGGGTGAACAAGAGTGTCTCTCCATGGTGTTTATTTCTCTCATCTCTTTGCTGCTGAAATGTCAGTTTGCACATTGCTCTGGGGCATGTTGGCAGACCAGCTCATGGCTGCTCAACATTCCCTTTGCCCCTCAAAATCGGATGTCCCTCATCACTTGGGCAGGGGTAGATTCCTGAGCCCTGGCTGCTGCCACAGGCATCCTCTGAGCCTCCGAGGCCGGCGCATCTGGCTGTGGCTGGTGCTTACCAAACCTCTTAATTGTACCTTAGGCAGAGAGCAGGGATTTACTCCTTGCTATATTTATCTAGTGTCTAGGGCTGCAAACAAGGCCGGAGTGCAGGCTTTCATGCCCTTTCTTGCAGAGAGATGACTTGTTTGTAAGGCAACCCTGCAGTTTGGCTGATGGTAAAGCACTGGGGATGGTCAGGGCTGACCTGCAAAGTCTCTGCTGAAATTTTGGTGGCCATGAAAGCAATCAGTGAGGTCCAGGGCCAGCACCAGCAACAAGAGGCATTCCTGACTGACTTGATAAGCAGTCCCTCCTTGGTTTAAATTTTCTGTAGTTTAATTTCTGGTCAGAAGCACGTTGTGATGTTCAGACAAGTGTCCAGGCGTGGATGATTCTGCTGCTAAGTGAAAATAAGGTCTACAGCCAAATTCGGGAGTGTTTTCTGTCCTTCAGTGGATTGGCCTTTCCTCAGCAATGGGGACTTCAGGCAAGGCAAGGCAATGGTGTGTCCTCTTTCTGCATCCCACCAAGGCAGCATTTGTCTATGTTTCAGTAAGGTATCGCAGTGAAATCCGTGCAGGAGACACCCCCTTGCCTGTGGCTGCCCCCATAGGCAGCAGCCTTTAGAAAATCTCCATGTTAAGGGATCCACCTAAAAAGGGTTGGACAAATAACTTGGTCCCTCCATGCTAGAGGAGCTGCTTCAGTACACAGGAGCAGAGTGCTGCTTCACACAAGCCTATGTGTAAGGTGCTTAGAAATGGTACAGGTTTCCAACTGAGCCAGTTGCTGCTGCAGTGCTGGAGGAGTGCAGGATCTGGCCTCTGTGCTGGGGCTGGGGTGGCTCCATGGCTCTTTGGAGCAAGGATGTTGGAGGGGAGCAGTGGGTAATGCAGGCTGTGCCCTGCTGTGTCAGATAAACCCAGAAAGTAAGAATAGCAACCCAGTGGTGTTTCAGGGCTTGGTGCAGTCTTTCCTCCTTTCATCTGCCTGCTTGCAATACCCAATGGGTAATGCACTTTCAAACTTTGCTCCTTGCTGGCTCCTTCTGACAGGTAAGAGCTGTTGTAGTGACCTGCCCAGGATGCAGGAGGCTGCAGACCATATGTCTGCTGTTGAAAGGAGAGCAAATACAGCAGTAATGCTGTGAATCCTGCTTTTCCCCAGCAACTGCTTGGTAGAGAATGACCACAGACCTCCAGGTATGGAGTAGCATCCCCATTTGGGGGACTTAGGGAGCGTGCTGTGGAAGATAGAGTGTTGAGAGGGCAAGAGTGATGGTACTGAGGAGTTCAGGAAGGAAAACATAAGCAGAGGATGGTGGAAGAGTTAATATTTATGCGATACCCCTGCGCTCTCCTGGGAGGGTGAGTGTCCAGTCCTCCTGCCTCGCCTCTCGCTGCACTGCCGGCAGCTATTAATACTTCAGCACATGAGTGTTAAAGTGTGAGCAGAGAGCCCGGGAGGATATGCAAGGGATTTCCGGCAGTTTGAGGCTTTCAGGCAGAGAGGCTGAGAGCCAGCACAGAGGAGAGCTCTAACAGGGGCTCCCCTCAAAGATACATCCCGCTATGGGATGAGACAGGACACAGGGGCACTTGTGTAGGCATCATCTCGGGGTGCTGCGTGGGCTAAGGGCAGGAGGGGAGATGCGCTGCTGCTGTTTAAGTAATCCCCTGCTGCAACTGTCATATGTGCTTCTGGGTGGTGATGAGCTCTGTGTCCTGGGCATGGGCTTTGGCTTGGGAAGAATAGCAACTCGGGAGGATCTGTGGTTCCCTGTGTTGAAAAACTAGGGAGGGAAGGGCAAAGCAGTGCTTGGCAGCCAAGAGCTGTGGTCCAGGGCAGAGCAGCTCCAGCCCAGCTGGGAGAGGGGGTGGAGGTGTGAGGAGATGAAGAAAACACAACTGGCAAAAGAGCAAGCCAGCAGCATTCAGAGGGTAAGTACCTCCCTGGTGTCAGGGTTTAAGCCCAGGCAGTAACTTAGACCCACGCAGCCACTCGCTCACTCCCTGCATTTTTCTCCCCCACTCCAGAAGGGATGGGGGAAGAGAATCAGAAGAATGTAAACCCCAAGGGTTGAGATAAGCACAGTCCAGTAACTGAGGTACAACACAAACCACTGCTGCTACCACCAGTAATAATAATGACAAGGGAAGGAGCAAGGGAAGAGAATACGATTGCTCAGCACCCACCAAACGATACCCAGCCCGACCTGAGCAGCGATCTGAGCCTTCTGGGTAACTCCCCCCAGTTTCTATACTGGTCATGATGTGCTGTGGTATGGAATACCCCTTTGGTCAGTTTGGGTCAGGTGTCCTGGCTCTGCTTCCTCCCAGCTTTCCATGCCCCTCCTCACTGGCACAGCATGAGACTGAACAGTCCTTGATCAGGGTCAGCATTACTGAGCAACAACTAAAAACACTGGTGTTATCAGCATTGTTCTCAGACTAAAGATGAAAACACAGCACTGTACCAGCTACTAGGAAGGAGAAAAATGATTCCTACAGCTGAGCCCAGGGCACCTGGGAAAGAGATCTCCTTGCTTGGAGTTTGTTTTTTGCTGTTCTGTTTTCATTTGGAAAAAAGACAAAGCAAGAATTTTAGCCAGCATGTTTTTCCTTCCCATCCTCAAGGCTCAGATAAATGTAAATGAAAGATTTTTGGAGCAAACAGTCAGCAGAAGCTCAGATACTGTCATCTGCTGGCTGGGTCCAGCCTGGGGGTAAATGGCATAGAGGGAATATAATGGATGAACATTTGATTGCACTCTTTGAGTTTGGACCTGTATTTCCTCATGTGAAAATGCTTCACTGTCCATGATTTGATTTAGGTCTGCTCTGCTCTGTCCTCCCCTCTGTACTCTTCTCCCAGCTCACTAGCACTGCAGAGAGCTGAGCTAGTGAAAGAGCCAGTTGAACCCCCATTTTTCCTGCCCCTTCAGGCCCTGGAGGTCTTTGGCTGCTCTGGCTGCTTCCTGGCACTTCTGTCAATGCAGACCCTGTGTCACTGCATGGACTTGCCACGTTCACCCTTTCCAGCTCGCTCAGCAGCGGGGCTGGGGTTAGAAGGTGATACGTTTGCTGCAAGCCTGGTTAAGGAGTGGTGAGTTGTGACTATGGGGCTGTGTGTGTGAATGGGGTAGGAAAGCAAATAACACTTCTGTTGGTTGAACTAATCGCAGCATAAACCTCGTGAGACAGACAAGGAATTGCAAACAGGATCTAAGTTCATACCTGCAGCCATCTGTATCATGGTGGCTGCTGCTGTGGCTGGTGACAGTGTCACTTGTCCTAAATCCCCTCCTGGCTACACAGTGATGTCCTGGGCTCTGGGAGGGGGTGAGTTTGTGCTGTCCTCACAGCACCTTCCTTGCTTAGCTACGTGTTCATACACAGCAGGCAGTTTATAGCTTAGTACAGGGCTTTGGCGTTGCTGGGCTAGCCTAGGAAAGGTGTGATAGAGAAAGAGTTCAGACTGAGCCCGGAGCAGGGCTTGGTTGCTTTCCTTACTGTGATTTCCTTCCTCACTTTTTCTGTACCTGAAAATGCTGCTCCCCTTGGTAATGTTTAAACCTGTGAGGTGGGGCAAGCGAAAGCGTGTGCCCCCCTGTGCCAGCCTCTGCAAGCACAGGGCAGTGCTGGAGCAAGGCTCTTGCTTTCTTTCAGCTGCTTGCTTGCAAATGGGAGCTGGGTTCATCTTTATGGCAGACAGCAGTGGTTGCCTAAAAGATTGCTCCTGCCTGTTCCCTCTCCTGGTGGCTCTGCCAAAGGACAGGGCTGGGGTGCCTTGAACCCTGAGAAGACAGCCTGAACCAGGGGAGAGCTCTCTGTGCCCTTCCCAAGCCTTATATATGCTTGACTTCCTCCCCCCACCCCAGCTCTTTTAAAAGAAGTATTAGAAAATGCAGCCTAAATTATCTTTTATATAGATTTGCGCAGTGCACAGATCAGCAAATACCCATTCAAACTGTTCTATGATTCTATGTGGTGAGCTTCTCAAACCCAGGGAGGGTGGGAGACCCCCAGCCCTGTAACATGCAGGTTGCTGAACTGCATCTTTGAAGGGAGAAAACCCCAACACGCAATCATGGGCATGGTGAGGCTGAACACTCCCCTCCCTCCAACAGACACCCCGGTGTCACCACTGCCTGTGGCAGGAGCACTTTGCAAGCATTGCTTCGGAGGCACCACTGCACCTCTAAAGTGAATCCTTTGCTTGAGGACTTGAAGTTTGAATGAGAGCATCTGCCCGGAGGTTATATGAATTTCAAGGTCAATTGCATTAATCATCATTTGGATTCACTTCCCTGAGTGCCTCATGGTGATCTGCCCTGCCAGAAATGATGCGTTTGCTCTGTCTCTTCTAATCACCTGGATCTTGATGGGTTAAAGACTACAGGCTGAAATGTGTGCGCTGCCCTCATCCCTCCTTCCTTTCCATTCACCTTCTTCCTTTCTTGATACTTCCCCTGAGCTTTTCCCTCCCTCTCCACTGTAAGGGGTTTGGCAACACAGGCTGCTCTGCTCTGTAGAGGCAGCGGGTTGGATTTTGTGCTACATGAGGCCATGCAGCTCCCCTGGGTCCTCACTTTGTGTTTGGCACCTTTGACGTCTAAGGCAGGAAACATGGTTTCAGCCTGTTCATGGGAAAACATTGTTGATTGTCCCCTCTCTGATGCCTTGGGCACTGGCAGCTGGAACATGCAAAGCTTTAATAGCAAATGAACAGGAATTTGGGCTGGGGGTGCTGGATTGACCCCACTGCTTGGCATTGGCTTTTTGGTGACAGTGACACTCCATCAGCTGCTGTATGGGGGAGACACAGGCTATTGAAAAGCAATGGAGTTCCAGGCTGTTCAAAGGTCCCAGCAGTTCCTGTAATGCCTGGAGTCTTTCCTTGGAAGCTTATACATCCAGCCAGGAAACTGTTGATCCTCCTGCCCACGCTGGGGCAGGGAGGGGAGAGCCAGGCTCTGTCACTGCTATCACACTTGTGATTTTCCATGCGGACTGTGAGTGACTTGAGGCAAATGTGTCACGTGTAATGTGCAGAGCACGCAGGGGTCCTGCCAGCACACCTTGCCCTGTGTAACAGCCATGCTATCCCTGCTGGCATCTGCCATCCCTGCCTCTGGGGTAGCTTGTTCTCCAGCTCTGGGGCTGGAGGCTGTGCCCTCACATCTGGCTGGTGTCTCAGGCTCCACTGTTGATAGGAACTGGTGCAGATGACTCAAGAGGGTCATAAATGGTGTTTTGGGCAGCAGCGTGGGCACTGTCTCAGTGGAGGTGCTGACACATTGTCCCTGCTGCCTGCTCTGGTCATTGGACATGTGGAACTTTCCAAGCAGCCAGCCCATCACTGCCGTATCCCTCCACCCTGGCCTGGGAGAGGAGGAGCTGGCAACAGGCTCTGCAGGGCTGCCCTGCTCCCTCTGCACCCCCGTGCCCTGCCAAGGCATTATAGGGAAGGAAAACTGCTCTCAAATCCCACCTCATTCCACTGTGGGACCAAGGAGAAGATGAAGAACTGCTCACTTTCACTATCGCTTTTGGGCTGGCTGCAGAAATCCTCCTGTATCACAGCTCTGCAGTGGGAGGAAGGCGAAGAGGCTCAGTGCCAGGGCTGGCAGCGAAGCTCTCCAGCGGGTTGCACAGGGCGAGTAAACATGTGCAGTGCTCGGGTCCTGCCTGGTAGCAGCAGCAGCAGCAGCAGCCCATGATGCTGTGCTTGGAATGAAGTCAGCCTTCATCAGCCGAATAGTTTATGCATGAATCGAAACTTCAGACCTGGCAGGGTGGGGGAACGTGCAGGATCTGCACTCTTTTATAATGCTGGAGCCAAGGAAGGAGGAGGGGATAGAGGAAATAGCAGGAAAATAAGAGTGGGGAAGCGGGGCGAGATTTGAGAAGCTGGACGAGTTGTTCGCTCTGTTATTAAGAGGAGCCAAGTCCCTTAAGCATCTCCTGGTGGATATTAGGAGGGAGCTGTGGAGGCTGGAGCGCTCCCCTGGACACTCGCGTGCTGTAGCTTTAAGACTCTTACAGAGGACTCGGGATTTCCAGTTTTCCTGCGCCTGGTGGAGTATTTCAGGGAGTTACAGGATTTTTCGGGTCATGCACCCCCTTTTTCCTTTTTCTTCCCCCTTTCTCTTCCTCTCTTCCTCTTCGTTTTCATTTCAAAGAGACAAAGCTACTTCAGTTTGGAGCACAAACATATGATCAGCACATGGAAATGTGGTAATTTGGATGCATTCATGATTGCAACAGATTGAAGAAATTAGACCAGACAAAGAGCTTTTTTTGGAAGAGGAGGAGGAGGAGGCAAGGGAAGGAGGGAGGGAGAGTGGGGGAAAGAAGGGGACGCCACCGAAAAAAGGGACGGCTGTGACACGCGGATGCTAAATATATCCAGTAGTAATGGAGAGGGACCGGATTTCAGGTAGGCTATTGATCTTTTAACGTGTTATATTCTGCCTCTGCCCTCTTACCTTGCCAGTGGCTTCTGCACTTTAAGAAGAGAAACAGCCACGTTCCGGGTGGATTTCAGCCCATTCCTTTATTTATTCCTTTTTTTCTTTTCTTTTTTTTTTGCAACACTTCCTTTCTATATTTCTTCTTCTTTTTTTTTCCATCCTCCTGAGCCCTCGAGACAGAAGGTGGTT
>JANRGW010032545.1:0-14494 GCA_024733675.1 Psilopsiagon aymara
AACAGGGGAAGTTTAGATTGGATATGAGGAAGAAATTCTTTACTGTAAGGGTGGTGATGCACTGGAATGGGTTGCCCGGGGAAGTTGTGAATGCTCCATCACTGGTGGTGTTCAAGGCCAGGTTGGACATAGCCTTGGGTGGCATGGGTTAGTGTGAGGTGTCCCTGCCCATGGCAAGGGGATTGAAACTAGATGATCATAAGGTCTTTTCCAACCCTAACTATTCTATGATTCTATGATTTTGTTTGAGCTGAAGTTTCTCTATATTCATTATAACCTGGTCATAGATGTGTTGAAAACTTTAAAGTGAAACAAGCTAGAAACTGAATTTATACTATAATGGACCCAATTTGTTTTCATTGGATGAATTGTAAAGGATTATTCACTGGGCTAGTGAAAGCACATTACTTGCAATTCTTTCCACTGCTGACCGCAGGCAGGGATTCTAGCATGTTTAGGGTGGACTCTGCTTCTGCTGGGTAGTAATTTACCTCTCATTCCTTAAAGCCTCATGCATATGTGTGCATCCAGCCCAGTAATCTCCTCCCATTCTGGGAAAGGGAGGAAATAATGAAGGAATGGAGGGGAAAGCCCTCAGACCTCATGAGAAACTTCTCTAGGTTTTATTGGAAGCCATGAGGATTCCATTTCCCTGAAAAAAGTTCATTAGTTGTAACAGAGCATCAACCCCACTGATTTCCCTCTCAGCTGCTACAGGGACAGCATTCCATGAATATTTTTGAGCTTCCTCATTAGTCTTCCTCCAGCAGCCTAGGGAGCAGATCACTGCTAGTCCGTGGGTTTGAAGCAGGACAGAGCAACTACAAATAATGCTTTCCTTTGTTTTATAGGTGAATCGCCCTCACCCTGGTGATCATCCTCTTCTGATCATCTTTATGGTTGGTGGAGTCACAGTCTCCGAGGTCAAAATGGTGAAGGATCTGGTAACAACACGCAAACCTGGTACCCAGGTAAAAAGAACTCTAAATATACAGTTCCTTTGCAAACAAAGACTAAGAAAATTCATCAGATAATGTTCGCTATAGCAATGGTACCAACCCTACACAAAGCCACAGCCACATGAGCAGGAATGGTGTTAGGATTTTGTTGGTGAAACATCTGTAGGCAACAAGTGTTCAGGCACCAGAGGTCTGTTTTTGACATGTTAGAGCCAGCAGTAAAACTTCAACTTCAGGTTGGATAGTTTATAATAGATGGCATTATTCTGAAGGAGCTTTCAACATGTCTCAAAAGATTTGTTTCTTCATGTACTTTATAAAGCAAAATATTTGCTGTCCAAAAGGCTACAGGCTCCTTGGCAGTACATCTACAGGACAGAGTACAGGGATGCTCAGAAGGAGCTGCCAAGGATCTGGGTACCGCCTGGTGGCACCCAGTGGTGATTATCCAGGCAAATCAGTTAGCACTGCTGAGGAGCAAAATAAATTATCCTGGATACAGCTGTTCTGTTTCTGGGCCAAGCCATCTATCTCTGATAGATACATGACCACTAGAGCCCTTAAGCAGCCTGAAGTAGGTGATGTGGAGAGAGCCCCAAGTCTCTTCAGCCCTTGGATGTGCTATTGGCCTTCTGGAACAGAAGCTTCTGTAGCATCTGTCCATCCACTCTCTGGCAGTAGAACTTGACTACAGCAGCTGTCATCTGAGTGGAATGGGGAGGGAGAGGAGGAGGATGGATGAGCTCTGGTGTCACCTGAGATGTTAAAGACCATTTAATTGCAGAGGAGCAATCAGTTATCTGCTGAGCAGTGCAGATAGAAAGGGTAATCTAAAAACTGTAGAGAAGTAGAGAAGTGCTGTGCAGCGAGCTGCATCATACACGGAACTCTGGTTTGCCTGGTGGTTTGTAAACATCTTGTTTGCAGTCCCTATGGAATGCAGTTTTGATTAGTGAGAAATCATTAACAAAATTG
The DNA here is from genome assembly GCA_024733675.1 of Psilopsiagon aymara. NCBI lineage: Eukaryota > Metazoa > Chordata > Aves > Psittaciformes > Psittacidae > Psilopsiagon > Psilopsiagon aymara. Next base: position 1,935 of record JANRGW010032545.1, read on the forward strand.
GGCCAACCAAAGCCAGAGCAGCCCCTTGGTTTGACATGTGTTTTCCATGTTTTAGTTGTTGCAAGGCAGTCTCAAGCAGTATTTTATAAGGCAGAGTGCCATTTTTTAGTGTTTCTTCCCCATTAGCCTATTGCTAATTCCCCCAAAACAGCAAATGAAATTCTTTCCCCTCGTAGAGGTGGATTGAGTTGTGTCACACTGATGGACAAGTTAATCCACACTCAAAATGTATTAATACACCCTGAAAGATAAGCAGAGGGTTAACATGTTGGTTGGTTGATTGAGAACTATACAGGGAGGCTTTCGGCTGGCTTTCTAGAGGGACTTGAGGCTTGACAGTGGTGACATGGGATCTGGTGTTGCTTTGTTTTGGCTTAACCCTAGCAGCAGGTCACCCTCTGAGGCAGATTCCTGAAGAATTTGAAGCTTTTACTGCATTTTGCCCTTTGTCCAAATGTGCTGTGTTAGAGGTGAAAGGACTATGGGGGAGAGGCAGGAGGAGGAAGAGAAAGAAGAAAAGAAGCAGTTGTGCAAATCACTCATATAGAAAAGAGGTTATGAGTTTGCTGGATTTACCTGGATTTCTGAACTCTAGCTGTGAATGTGTGCCACCTGTTTGGGATTATTCTCTTTTCAAAAGCCAGGCATTTGTCTAACTTGAGCCAACATTTAACGGAGCTTTTTAGTGGTGTTCAGGCAATTGGGTTCAGACGTCAGGGGAACAGTGGCCTCCCAAGTCCCTTCCAGTCAAACAAAGCCCTGACATTTGTACTAATTGCTGGCTCTTGGAGAAATGGAGAGACGTGTGGGTGCAAAAGTAAAGAATTGAGGAGAGCAACAGAAAAACTGACAGGGCACACTGATTACTACAGCAGTTGTTTGGAGTTGAAGCAAATGACATTTAAATGTGGAGTGGGAGACACATGTTTCCATCCACAGAACTGCTCTGCATCTCAGTGTGAATGTCAATTTTATTGCTCGTGGAGCAGCACAAAGGAATACAATATTTCCTACGCATATCGTACTTTCAAATAAAGCAATTACCTTTTTTTTCCACTTTAATCAGGAGAGTAAAATATGGGAAAGAGCATGAGTGCATGTTTCACTCTCCCTCCTCCAAGCATGCACAACCATCTATGTGGTTGTGGTTGAGGCAGGCAAGCAAGAGAAACCACTCCAGATGTAACATCAGATGTTAGCTGCATCCTTCCCTGCTGAGGGGAGCTACCCATGGCAGCACAGTGGGTTAGGATGGCAGCTCCTGGCTCTTTCACCTCAGCTGCCATCAGGAGCGGCAGCCCTTCAGGTGAAGCCTCATACAAGCGTGCTGTACTGAGCAAGGAGAAGGTCTGCAAAGGAAATACGCTATCCTGAAAAGACCAGCCTGGAGAAGAGATGGGCATTACTTATCTGTGCAATTCCGCCCTCCTCTATAAAAATGGAGGAACTAATATTCACATTTATCCCTCGCAATGAGTCCAGGTATACTGGGCTGTACAGAGATACCAGGGGGAAATGGAGGAAGTCCTACTGTATTTGTCTGCATCCTTTTTCAGGTGTTAAAGTTGCAGATCTCATTTTCTCTCTGGACTTGTTATTAGTTGCACAAATCCCCTCAGGGTTCAGTGGTGGGACTCCAAAAAGAAATTGCTTTTGTCTGGCAGTGGCTATTGTTGATGTTTGGCTCATATGCACAGAAAACTTTGGTAACATGTCCCCTCGTGTTTTTCAAACTTAAGCTGCGTGATAACAAGATGAGCACATACTGTGCTTAGTCTGATTCTCATGTAACATAAGTAAGACAATGTCAGCCTTTGGCATCTGGAAATTACAGAGAGTTTTTTAGCCTTAGGAAGAAGAAGATATAATCAGTGTCAGTTTGCCACAGATTGTGTGGGAGGACAAGGGAAGAAGTTGGGGGGAGACTATCAGCAGTACAGAAGGGATCCTTTCATTATTTGAAGTGAAAAGATGAAAGAAAGAGCAACAAAAAAACTTGAAATTCAGCACTACTACACATTGAAGCTGCATGATGAAGAGCACAACTAATTTGATAGCTGCTGCAGGAAATGTATATACAGGCATACTCAGTTGTTGATGCTTGTGCTTCCTTTCCTCAGATTTGCACTGAAGAAGCAAATTCATTTTCAAGTGGGTTTGTAAAATGAATCTTGCCCCTACATTCCTGCCTTCAGTCCTGACCCTGCAGACACTGCTGAACTTGGGGCTTTGCAAGAGCAGTGTCCTACAACTTCAGCCCTGGCTTAGCTCCACTCAGCGAGAGCATACGCACTCGCTCCTGGCTGATGGCTTTGCACTGCAGAAAAGCCTTCGTGCTAGGCACCTTCATACTGGTTTTCACTGAATTAAAACAGGTACCTGCATGTAGGAGGGTGCGTATCATGGTTGTAGTAAGCAGCAGTTCCATTCATCAGAGCCATCTTGGATTAAAAATTTGAACGAACAATAGCATCCCCACCATGCTCGAGGTTGAGCATTGGTCCTGTTGTGCAGAACAGCCTGTGCCTGGTCCTAAGTGATTTCTGAACAGGAACTGTGCCTCCCCGAAGTGGGCTGGCAGCACTCGTGTGGTGCTCATTTGAGGAAACAGCCTTCACTCAAATCTGTGCTATAGGAGGGGAAACCCCTGCTTCATCAGCTGGTACCTCAGTAAACACAATGGCAGTCACAACAAATCAAGATGTGGGTAGAAATGTGTCAAAGCACACATTCATTAAGAGTACAATGCTACCAGTCATTATGCTCCTTAAAGTGATTTAACTACAGTTATTATCCAGCAGACAGTTTCACTGAGCAAGTTGTATTGCCTGTCAGTAAACACCAGAAATACACAGCATGCCTAGTGCTGGGCTAGTGCTCGTGAAGCAAACAACTCATATCCACGGCTCATTAGAACTGCAATCAGTCTTGGTCCCCTTCATTTTGACTCGTTTCTTGTTCCCCTTTTCAGGTAATGATGCTCTCCTCTGCAGTCCTGACACCACGTAGTACTATTGAGTTGTTGTTTGGCACAGAACATCTCCGGCTTCATACTGATATTTGATGGAGGAGGATCTGTGGAGAAGATGGATGAGTGCCTCGGCTGCAAACATCAAATCCCTGGTCTGTCACTGTTCCCGATAGCCCTCCAAAATATGGCATGTGCCCTGCTGTAGTTATGGCTCCAGCTGGAACAGCTGCAAGGGAACATGCACAGCTCACAGGCAGCTCTTCAAAGTGATCCACAACTGCCCCTCTTTAACAATAGCACTATGCAGTGCTGAATCACCCCACCCCCATTTGGCATGACGAAGACGGTCACTTGTCATAATTCCCTAGAAAAGGAGCGGCTGAGGACCAGGTGATGATGAATTTGCACTCCCCAAGCAGTACTTTTTTTTAATCTTGGTATTCCTGATGATTTCACCGGCGTTGCTTTTGGAGGGCCTGAAATGCTGCTGAGGGAGTCAAAGGCCAGAAAATCCACCCTCTCTGTTATGCTACCATGCAAAACACATGTGCCTTACACAGGGTTAACAGCCTCTGCTCTTACTTTGTCCCGCATCCTGGAGAGGTGGTGGAGCACAGCCCTGATTTAGCTGGCAGCAGCTGCCAGTCCAGTGATGCTCTCCTGGCAGCCCTGCTAGAGGCAGAGAAGCAGGGAGCTGGACTCAAGGACTGCATTGGGTTGCTGCTTCTCTCTCAGCTTCCCATTTCCTGCTCTAGTTTCTCAACCCACAGTCCCAGAAGAAAAGGCTGTTTCTGATGGCACACTTCTCTGTAGGTTTATGCAGGAGGACATACGGGCTGTGATCATTTGATGATAACCCTGGAGGATTCCTCCCCTCGTATGCATTTAGAAAAGAAAAAGAGAGAAAAAAGCCCCACAATCCCATTTCCAAGAGGCCGCAGCACAGATTCATCTTGAGCTAGATTTCTGAGCAGCAAGATTAGAAAACAGCTTTCGTTTTTAATTTTTGATCACGAAAGAGCCACTGTCAAATTCGGTTATGTAATTTCTCTTTATAAAACTTTGCTGCAATCTGTGATAAAAAAGCAGCAGCCAGTAGAGATTGTGATTGTCCATAGCACCGAGCCTTCCAAATTGCAGCGTAAAATGGTGGAGCTCTAAAGCTGCATCCTCTTGCTTCATCCGAAGGATGCTTAGACTGCAGCTTACACTGAGATGAGAATGTGAAATTGTAAGTGACATTCAGTCTATCAGAGTATTCTTTATTGTGCCAAAAGAGTAGATTAAATGGGAAGTAGCTTTTTAACCTTTGTTCATTGGTTAGGATAAGTTCTCTTAAATGTTTATAATGGTCTTCAGAAAAGGGTGCATTTTGATTTAAATTCACTTTCGGATGGCTGGAAGGAAACAATGGACCAATTATAAAGCATGGACAATGTCGCCTCTATGGAAAAGAAATTTATAAGAATGGCTGTAGAATGGAACTTTGTGCTATAAAAAATGAGAATTATTATGAGATTGCAATGTTAAAAGCTCAAGAAATAGTTTGAACGGAGCAACTGAAAGCAAATAATCACTCTCTTTTTCTGTCTTCTGTACTGTTTAATCTTAGACTATAGATGTTTTTTAAATTCTGTAAACAATAAAGCAGTGCTCTTACAATGCCATATCTCATTCATCTCCTCCTCTCCTAGTATGCAATTACACATGCCAGGACTGCATATTCCTGCAACCTCTTTTTCTTTTGCTTTATTTGTTTCCCCCAGAGAATCAAGACCTTTTGCCTTGGGAGGTGTCCTAGAAGGCTTTCCAAACCCTGCTGCCAGCAGAAAGGCTCCCTTACATGCAGCAGCCATTGCTGGTCAGTGAGTTCAGCCACTCACACCTGAGATGCTGCTGCTGTTTTCCAGTGATGATGGAAGCTGGCATTTGTGGTCTTCTCTCCTTCACGTGTCTTTCATCAGATGCTGTCAGGTTTCTGACTTGGCCATCTAAGGGCATGCTGTATGGGATAGCAAGAAGAGGAGGGGAGTGTAACTGTAAGCAGACACTGGTGCTCTTGCACTTCCTCTGAGTGAGGCAGAAACTAGTGTTCCAGCCCCCCACACACACTTTGCAGGAATCTTTTCAGCCAGTGGAGCCGCAGCTGAAATGGCAGTGGATTCTGGGGCCTTGGCCATCCTCTTGTACTCAAGCAGATGAAGAAAGAAGATGGTCACAAAAGCCTGGAGCTGAGTCTTGCCAGTGGCCCTAGTGTAATAGTTACCTGCTTATTTGTAGTAAATAGCTGTAGCAGCTACACATAGCCTGTGCTCTGGGAAAAGGCCAGGGGGGTTGCTGATAGGATGAGTAGGAACAGCACAGAAGCCACTTTGCTTGGCCAGGTGCAGGACACAGCAAGGAGTACCAAAGTCCTCTGCATGTGACACTAAGTGATACTCACAAGATAGGAAGAGGAGAAGCCACAAAGCCTACTGTGTTAATAAGCTCTGCAGTATTTGGTGATTTAATAAGCTCAGATGGGAAAAAGCAAGCTCAGCTTTATTTGCAAGTCTGATCCTAAATCACTTGGCTAGGAGCTCATGCTCAGAAAGATTATCAGCAGCAGCTTGTCAGGGCTTCCCTGCACCAGGTATTACAGCTGTGTGCTGACCAGTTGAGCCTACGTGCAGCAGCCACCTTAGTCCCAGCACACACATCCTCCTCAGGAACGGTTGTAGTAATAAAATAATTGAAGACTTGCACTCTGATTAAGTTCCTCATTGTGATGTAGCTCAATACATAAAGTTGGGGCTTCTTTGGTTTGAGAAAGTAGCAGTCACTTGACCTACCTCACACCATTCCTTTCTCACTGGAGTGAGTTTTTTTGACATGGGGAAATGAAGAATCTCATTTTAATTTGAAATCTGCCTCATTCAGTTCCTGTCCTACAAGGATTTCTTAAAAGGAAGTTGTAAAGAAGTTGTGAGAGGTCCTCCCCTGTGGTTTATGCTAATGGCACGTTAACTACCTTGAGAAAGCTCTAGCTTTGTCTCAACATTTCACTGGTTATTGACCATTGCTCCTCAGGCACAGAGAACACACAAGAAAAGATGCAATTCAAAAGTTTAATATTGAACCAGACAGTAAGAATGAAAAGTCCACTCCCTAGGAGGAGTAACTGTACACAAAATAAATAAGTTACAGTTTAAACAAAAGCACAACCGGCTTTTTAAAGTGCATGGGTATAAGGCCCTCAGGCTGTGAACTCCATTGGCTCAATGTAAAAAAAGAAAAAAGTATATATATATATATATAAATCTGCCACATGTTTAAGGTTGAAGAGGGACTGGCTCAGCTCAGAATATGCCACCATCTTCATTGCCTGGAGCCAGATGTGCTTCACATCACACTGAATCACAGCCACATTCCTTCTGTGCCTATTGCACATGGGAGAGAAAAGAGAGGTGTCTTACACTGACAGCTATAATGGAATCCACACTCATTCCTCAAAAGCTCCAAGTTGAATCATTTTAGTATGTAAAAAACCCCCCAAGTTGTTTGTAAGTAGATATGTTTACACCCTCTGGACAATAGTTTTGCATACAAAGAGATCTCATCAAGTTGTCAGCAATACCATAGCTAGTAAAAAAATAAAGGACCATTGTTTACAGTCTTGATACCCAGTCCTATCCACTTATTTTACACTTATTTTTACAGAGCAATTTCATGTTTGCTTATTTGTTTTGAGACAAACAGTTCTGCTGTGCAATGAAATTAAACAGATACATCATGCTGTCCTTCATCTATGGAAAAACAAGACTCAAGTGGTTACTTCTTAACAGTGAACTGCAGTGCAGGGTGTTTCCCTGCTCAAGTACAGGTTGAGTTACAGCTAAAAGGTTGTTTCTGCACAAACGAAAGCCAAAGCTGTATGACTGAAGAAAAAGCAAACTAAAAGCTTGTTTCATTTACTGACAAGCTCCTTTTCCATTTGAAAAAAAAACGCATTCTCCAAGTCACATCCTAGAACTATTTCAAGAGTTTTTTTTGTTTTTTTCTTTTCCAATTTGTGACTACTTTTTTAAGCAAATGCTTAAAAATTCCTATAGCCATGCAAAAGACTACCTGAACCATCCTTCTTTCACAATGCCTTGGACTCTAGATGTTCCAGTGTTAAACACCCCAGGTTTCAGTCTCGGGCTAAGCATTGGGAAGACCAGAGTCTCTGCTGTCAAACAGAAGTGACAGTCCTCACTTTGGCAGACAAAGCTTGCTTGAACCTTCTTTTCAGGTCCTGCATGTTGGGTGACTTTGGCCGCGGAATAAGAGAGGTTCTTCTTCTCTCAGGGGTGCTGGTTGTTTGCTGCCTATTGACTTCTTTACAGAGGAGATGGAAGGCATTGAAGACATTGTTATAGTTTTCACTGACAGATACTTCATAGAAAGTACAGCCCAGCATGTTGGCCAGCTGAAGTCCCTGCTGAGGCTCCACCTCTTTGATGTGCAAGAGATCAGCTTTGTTTGCAACAATGACAACAGGGACTGTGTTTCCTGGATGCAACTGTCGAATGTGATGGTAAAGGTGACTGAGTAGCTCGTAGCTCTTAGAGTCTGTGATGGAGAAGACTATCACCAGGGCATCTGCCCAGCGAATGCATCTGTTCAGCTGCTCATTACAATCCAGACTGTGTTCATGGATCTGAAAAATGAACGGTCTCAAATTAGATAGATGAAGTCATAAAAGATTAAAGGTACTTGTCTTTAGGAGTCTGTAAAGCCCAATAGCTTTTTACAGCTTCAGGCATATATTTGCATTTCACATTGTAAGTACAAGCTTAATCTGAGCATGGTGAATAAATGCATATGTTGATTCAGCTGCAAAAAGCTGGACTTTAACACTGGTGTTTGCTATACTCAAATGGAAAATTGACCTGAGTAGTTCTGCATGCAGAGAAAGACTTTGTAGTTCCATAGAATGGGAAATTAACTGGCTAGACAGTAAGTCTGGGGAAGCAAAGATATGAGCTGGAAGCATTTAGACCTGGAGTGTTGCCCAGTTCAAAAAGGCAACAATCCAGCATTACTCAGGTCTATACATCCATAACTTTAACTTGTGACATGCTAATAAGCATAGCCACAATACAGACTTTACTTTGTCACGCACATTTATGAAGCTTGTGGGGCAGTGATCATGATATTTTCTTCTACATGCATGGTATATGCACAGAATTGTTTCTGTGTTTGTGTCCAGTGTTCCCAATATAGAGGAACAAGACACTCCAGTTGTTCAGCCACTCAGAAGTAATGGCCCTGCAATGTACAAACAATTAATGGAAAGAGTGAATTGCTTTCTTTTACTACCAGCACACTAAAGGTACCCAACACATCTGGCTTGGCTGGCTAAAACACAAGTTACCACCTCTCCCACACAGAACACTGAACTCTGTGAAATGGACAGCAAAATACTTTCTAGAAAGACCATAACAAGATGATTACGTGCAGACACACAAGTAGACACAGACTTAGAGCTGCTCTGGTAAACTGCGTGGCTGCATCTAGCTCACCTGAACTCCCGGAGTATCTTGCACTTGAATAGCCACCATCTCTCCATCTATCTGGATGTGCCTGCTGTAGAGATTACCTGACAAGAACACCAACAGGTTCACAAATACAGCCAGCACTCTACAGACATAAGTTGCTTCTGCTGCCAATTAGTTGGGTAGGGAAAGTTGTATTGCTATTTATGACACAATGAACCAGTGCTGTAAGCTTTTTGTATGTAACAGCCCATAAATTTATGGCTTTACTAGAAGCCTGGGATTTGAGCTTGCATTGACTTGTATGGAAGCTTGGCACTTAATAATGGACAGCCTGGGACTTAAACACTTCTTAAAGACTGTCTTAGCTTAGATAAAGGTAAGTGTGCAAAATAACCAACTTTTAATACAGAAAAGCAGTTTGCTTTTCATTTATTATTTCTGTGCTTTAGTGAAGCTGTCTGCTGGCTGGCCTGTAAGATCTGTTGGTTGAGGGGGCAGGGGATGTTAGCTTTTTCAAGTAACTTCCTCAACAGACAGGCATATATTTTACATTCACATTAGTTTAGACTTCCCACTGCACTACACTCGAGCATTGCCCCCATTAAGCTGGTACTGTGCAGATCATATAGCTGCTGGCATTCAGCTTGCCAAGAATAATGCAGTATTAGGTTTGGAGAATACTTACTTATTTTTTCTAAAGGACTTCAAAGAGGAACATTTTCAGCATATTGAGTCCTGTCAGAGACCACAGTGAAACACAGTGCTAGTGAAGCTGTGATCACGCAGTGTATTTGCTGTGGTGGATATGCACCTTCCCATGGGCTGCCAGAGCTGCCCAGGGCACAGATTTTAAGTGATCAGCAATGCCTCATAACAGCTTGGGGGTTATTCAGTGCACCTACAGCCCCAACAGCTTTCAGCTCTTCCTTTCACACTTGGGACCTGGCTTAGGGCTGGGTTTTATACTTTAACTTCCGGAATGCAGCTCGCTGAGAGCGGTGAGGCACTGGCTCAGGCTGCCCATAGAAGCTGTGGCTGCCCCATCCCTGGCAGTGTTCAAGACCAGGGTGGACGGGGCTTTGAACAACCTGGTCTGATGGAAAGTGCCCCTGCCCGTGTCAGAGGGATTGGAACTGGACGATCTTAAGGTCTCTCCCAACCCAACCCATACAGTGATTCCATGCCTTACACCCCCCGCTCTCCAACCCGGGTACGCCTGAGCGGCTCTGGGGTAGGACGCCACCGGCGGGGCAGAGGCCGGGCCACCCCTCTCCCTCCTCGAGGTAAACTTCCCCCACGGCGGCCGCGGAGACCCCGATCCGCACGGCTCGCGGCGGGAACCCAGCCGCCCCTCCGCCTACCTGCGTTCCGCTCGTAGTCGCCGATGAACCGCCGGGTGAGGAACCGCACCACGAGCGCTGCGGGCAGGCACAGACAGCCGTTAGCCACGCTCCGCCGCCCCTCACGGCCCCCGCCGCCCCTCCAACACCGCCGCCGCCCTCACCTGTCTTGCCCACGCCGCTGCCCCCCACCACCGCGATCTTGACGAGGCGGGGCCGTGTAGCGGGGCAGCCGTCCCCGCCGGGCGCGCACTCGGCGATGGTGCACATGCTCTGAGTCAGGCGCATCGCCGCTCCGCGCCGCCGCACCACCCCGCGCCCGCTGCGCCCGCCGCGCTTTTCTCGTCCCCGCCCGCGAAATAAGCCCCGCCCCTTCTCACGCGGACCAATCAACGCGCTCGGCCGCGCCATGCCGCGCCCCAAGCTCCGCCCCGCGCCCTGCCGGGCTGAGGCGAGCGGCGGCGCGGCCGTCTGCGGCGTGCGGGGAGCCCTGAGAGCGCTGTGGCGCTGCCGGGGTGCCTCCAGCCTTTAACGGCAGCCGACCGAGCCGCTTACCCGATCTCGGCGCCTCTCCGGGCTGTCTCGCCACGTCCTGCCAGGCTGACTCAAAGGCCAGCAGCGTGTGCCAGGCTCAGTACCCCGGCCCCGTGTGGCCGGGTGTCGGCTTGCCCCCGCATCCCCAGAACTTCCCTTTCCTTCCCTTTCCCTTTCCCTTCTTCTTCTTTCCCTTCTCGCCCAGCCTTTGCAAAGAGCTTTGAAATAACCACCCAGAGCAAGAGCCGGCTGAAACCAGAACGGCTGCAACTATAGAGGAAAGAATTGCAAGCAAGGGAGAAGGCTGGGAAAGGTCCGTGCCTGCTCCGCTCTGTTATAGCGCACAGAAACGGGGCAAATGAAGTAAATCATGAACGTGAGGACGGGCAAAGACACTGCAGACGATGATGGCAAGGGAGGGGAAATACATAGGAGAGGTGGGTGGGGTGCGGGGGACGGTACCCGCCGGGAGCGGTCCGTGCAGCACTTGCAGCACTTGCCGGCATGTGCAAGGGGATTGAGCACAAAATGGAGGAGTAAAACCTGCACGCCCTCAAAGTGCGCTAGGAGAGGGGTAACGGAGAGGGATAAAACCACCCTCCTGTGCTCAGGAAAGGCAGACCTCATAGTAAAGGCCGCTGGGTAACTGAGTGCTAACCACACACACAAAAAGCAATATACCCAGTGTGTGGATCAAAACCACAGCAGGGGCAGTGTTAAAGAGGGTCAGGGGTGCAACTGGGAGCCTGATGATGATGATACTGGCCAAAGGCAGTCACCATCGCAGCAAACCTGCATTTGTGCAGAGCTGTCTATAAGCTGCAGAGCTATTTTTGCAAATGAAGAAAGATACTTGGGATATAATGAAACACACTGCTGCTCCCACAGTAGTGCTGCTTTCCCAGATAGAAAGGTGAGAGTAGAGGCTATGAATGATGCCTGGGGCTGAGCAGCACTGGGTACAATAGAGAAGAAGCCCTGTTTGCCAGCCACTGTCACCAGGTGATGGTGCTTTAGCAGGGAGCATATTGTAAGGCTAGCAAGGTCATAGGGGGAAATGATTTTCATCGATGCAGTTGAAAATTAATAGGTGGGTACAGCATAGACTTGTAAAACGGCGTTCCAAGTCAAAAGGGGACAGGGTAAGAGAACTAATCAGAAAAAAAAATCAACAAGGCTGAAGGACTCAAGGGCTTGAATACAAAGGAAAGATTTCTCCATGCCAGAGCAGCAGAAATTATCTAGATGTTGCATCTGAAGCAAAGGGGAAGGGTTTCATAGAATATCTCCTGGCAGCTTGCTAACTAAGGTCACTGGAAATAGAAACGTACATGTAACAGTGAGGAGGATCACTCTCCCAGGAAAGTTTTATCTTCAAGATGAGGAAATATAGAAGATACATAATGGCATCCACAAGCTGTTACTTCAGGCAGGGAAAAAGAAAAGGGCTGTCATGCAGTGAGAAGAGCATACAGATTGAAAGAAGCCTGGCAGTGTTTATACCAAACCAAGAAGCATTTTGCTTCCACTTTTAATAAAGATGCTTATGTGAAAGATGGGAGCAGAAGGAAGATGAGTAACAGGAAGAAAATAATGGGTAATTAATTACTGCAGTGGGGAAAAATGATCTCGTTCAGAGTGCAGGTGGGCTGTGTGTGTGGAAATGAGGGTGAAAGGAGCAAGAAGTTTTGCTGCAGCACTCAAAATATTCTGGAAGGCTTGCATTAAAGAAACAGAGGGAAATGATTTACAATAATTAGGAAAAATTCTGGAGAAAAGAATGATTAAAGATATGGAAATAAATGGGATAAAATGAAGTATACGATTACATGAGATGTTGCTTCAGCATGATATCTTTCTCTGATACAACTTTGTTTCCCTTTTCCTTAAAGAAAGGAAATGTGATGGATATAATCTATGTGATGTTATTAATACCTGATACTGCCCAGACGGGAAATGGATATTAAGGCAGAAGAATATGGGGATCAGGAGACAACAACAGAGGGGTGTTTTATGCAGGAAGTTCAGACTGAAGGAAAGTTGCTCTGTGGAATTCATCAAGGAAGGCTCCTGTCATCCTTCATATTTTTATTATGGTGGTGTCACTGAGCACATGAGCATATTAATGAAATCTACTGTTGGCAGAGCTGGGAGACATTACCAATTCAAACATGGGGGGGGGGGGGGGAACGG
>JANRGW010032545.1:26371-39239 GCA_024733675.1 Psilopsiagon aymara
ATATGAAGGTCTTCAGTCTGAATGTACCTGACAGCTCTTGGCATTTGCTAACTCTGAATTGCAAAAGGAATCTAAGAACTGCATACTTCCATCCCAGCTGTGAGTATAATTAATGTGAATAGACCCCCTCTTGAAAACATGAAAAGTTTCTCCAGTAAACCGACCCAATGACTGTTCCTAGAATGCCGTATCCCATATGAAGGGAGACAAACCTATTCATTAGTACTTTTAGCTGGAAAGGTAGGGACTGTTATGCTGTCAATGAGCACAACCTCCTTTACAGCACAGAGTAGAAGCAAGCCCACATCAACCTCTATTATTATAATGAGTCATATGCACCGTGCCAACCGTTCAGAGCTCCCCTGGAGCCCTCATGGGCTAGGTGAAATGAGGGGTGGTCTGAAGACCTGACAGCTTCACAGACCAGTCTTGTTCTTTTAACTATTGCACACACAGGTAAGCTCTGCAGTCTTAACTGGGGCTCAAAACTTGCTGATTCAGCAACAAGGCAGCCTAACAATAACCAGCTGGGGGGCTGTGTGTGTGAATTTGATAAGGTCATGAGCAAGTGCATGCATTTCATGGCATTCATTCCCCCCACCTGCTGGCTCTGCTTTTAAGAACAGCAGGGGATAGAGACTGACAATGATCCAGACCTCTGAATTGCTTAGACAGGGAGTGAAAGTTCAATTTCCCCTTAATTGATAAGCAGAAAGCCAGCAGCCAGGGTATGGGGACAGGGCAACATGCCTGCGTGTGTTTTGTACCCCAGGCTTTCTGCTGATGCTGGCCTGTCTGCCAGAGATGTTTGCTGTTCCAGCCCATTTTTGTAGGCTGATGCTTTGTTATTCATTATCAGATTTCTCATTAAAAGGACAGCATCAGGTTTTACTCTTGAATCCATTTTCTGGGTACCCAGGGATATCACTAGATATTAACCCCATAGGAACCATGACACCTGTACCCTAAAATCTGCCTTGTAACTGAAACCTAAGAAATGCCATCTATAAAATAATTCAGTTAAACAAGATAAAAGTTACATGGAATAAAACACCTTTCCACACATCAGTGCATACTCTGCATATTAAAACCCTGGAGAAGGCTTAAGTTTTACATCAGATCTTGAACAGAAATAACAATGTTTTGAAAGGCTGTGTTCAGTAGAAAAGAACTTCACACTCAGTAAAACGAAAAGTAAATACTTTGCAAGTGGAGGCACCAATAAGAACTAATAATAGAACTAACCTTTTGTCCTCTGAGATCTACAGCTCAATGTCATGGGAATACAGAGGTGAGGAAAAGCATAGAATAGTGAAAATCAGCAAAAATGTTATCACTTAGCAATGGGTGAATTGAACCAGTGTTGCACATTTTGTATGTACCTTCAGAAATGGATTGTTTAATCAAAAGCAATGAAGAAAGTTAAAAATCCCAACAACTCAACAATGTCTCAAAACTACATTACAGAAAGTAATGTGTTAATTCTAGAAGCTGTTGAGTTTGAACTTCCAGGGCATGAAGTAGCCACAAAACCCTTTGAGATTACTATCTTTTTAGGTTAGACCCATTATTAGCAGCAATTCCTACTGTGGTTATAAGATGGTTAATCACTACAAGACAGCTTGAATGCAAGGGACAACTAGGAGCTGGGGAACTTGTAAGACAGATTTCTGGTTGACAGTAAATTGAAGCAGCAAAAGTAGGGAATGAGGTCAGACTGCCCAGTCCTAGTACCCTACTAGCTTGCTGGAATGGGGAGAGGGACAAACACTGGTAAAGATAAGAAATACTTGTAATTTAGAACTAAAGTGTTTGGTACCAACTTTAATGTAATACTGATGTTTTAAAACAAATAAAGAAAGACTTTTTAGAGAAATGTGATCCCAAAGCCTCAGAAAGTGCCCCCACATAAAAGAGAGAGGTAAAATAACTTAGTAATACTCCAGTTACAAAATGCTAGGAGGAAAAATTACAGGCAATTTCAGTCCCTTTGCTATTTTCTTTACTGCTTTGAAGGCATGCAGTAGATTACCTGCATTAGACAGGCAGGCTTAGAAAATGGCTCTCTTTTACAGGCTGCTAAAATCTCAAAGGTCTTAGTGTCTTTGGAAATGTCTACACAGCAAAATAAAGGACATAAAATAGCATGGTAAATCTCAACAAGCTTTTATCTTGCTTTTGCAGATAACAATAGCAGCAAAATCATAGCAGGTAGAAAGGGGTTTCCACACCAGCATGTGTCTGTAACATCCATATAGAGCCCCAGGGCTGTTTGTATTTAGGTTGCTAGTTTGTGCTCCAGTCTGTGTCAGCTCAACTTGTGCTGTGTGGGCATGTTCCCTGTCTTACACACAGTAAATGCAAATGATAACAATGCCTAATTAATGCAGTTCCCCCTCACTCAAGTGGAATCAGAGCAGGCTTGGGACGAAACTGACTGTGACTGCATGCAACATCAAATGATATCACAGGCAGTCAGCAGAAGGTTCAATTTGCAAATCCATTTTTGACATCATACCAAGAGAATGGGACCTGCTGTGGAAGGTTTCTTAGAGAGCAAGGATGCAGGAAAGTTTTCAGAACACAAAGATCTATCTGTCTAGGTCCCTGACAAGTACTTACTGGGTATTTGGCAGTTGGTGCCTCTATGGGTGATGTGTGAATACCAAATCGTTTGGAGGACAACTGTCAAGAAAACTCTCTGCAGCACTGAATCATTACACTCCCTGCACCTTTCCACACCAATAGCAGAGTCAACCCCATATTCATTCCTTTCAGGAACTGAACTTTCAGACATCACTAATTAGAGTTAGCTGCAAAAAAAACGTTTTTTTCTCCACTGAAGCATAAACTGTTTCCATCACAAATCTGACCTACACACCTTTCCTCCATGTCTTCCATAAAAAAATACATTCTTGGGGAAAAAAAAAAAACCCTGATTTCTTTACACTGTATTTAGTTGAAAATGATCTGATCAGGAAAAAGATCCTGATTTACCAGTAAGGCCATGTATCCATTGACTGGTGCATGTTGAATTTGTAATTGAGTTGAGGAATTGAAGAGAAAAGAGGCTTACCTTTATCCCACTTGTTCCAGCTGATTGCCATTGCAATGGCATGTTTAGACTACAACCATCTCAATGCAGAAAAAAACATACCAAGCTAACCTGGATACCAAATTGTGCCAACCCCAAACCCAGAGTAGGTTAGCTTATCCAAGAGATAAGGGGCACATCCATGACTGACAGACACACCTTGAAGTCACGTCGGTGTAACTCAGTCACTTCACATGGATGCAGCACATCTATATTAATGGCTTTTTGTTGATAACCTTACTGGTTTCTCTAAAGCAGAGAATGAGAAAGAAGTCAACCTTTCCAGCTGAGAAATAACCTCATCTTTTTCTACTACAACAGCAGTAAAAGGGACCCTACAAGGTCACATAGTCCAACCCCACCACCCCCACCCCAGGCCTAAATTTAAACCATCTATCATGGGAATTGCTAACTATACTTTTCTTGTCTGCTCACACATTCTTTTCAAACCAACCTTAACCTTTCTCTTTCAATTAAAAGAGGATGGATGGTATCTTTCTTGCTCCATAGACTTCCTGCTGTTTCCCTCTCTGTGTGTTGTTTTTGCTGGATATCTTCCAAAGTCAAATGCCTTTCCTAGAAATCTGGGCACCTTGTTGTTGGAGCAAAAACTGCTGTTGGAATTCACTACTGACTAATGTGTGTGGACTGGGATTGATGTCATTTTTGTAAGAAAAACAAATGCTTGCATGAAAAGAAAGGGAATATATATTATTGTGGGCATTGAGATATGCATTATGGAGACAGCATGTTTTCTTATCTGCTAATTTCCTTGATTTTCTGGGACAGATTCTCAGAAACGTGTTTTCAAGTAGGACTGACCCATGCCAGTTTACACTAAGCTGTAAGCTGGTTCCGTGTTGTGACAGACAGTGCTCTTGCATAACCTTAAATGAGAATTCACAATATTTCTCTGTGGCTCCAGCTGCAATGTACATGATGGTATTTACCAAGAAAAAATACAAATCTGTGGGAAAACACAGATTTGGTTGTGATTCAGACTACTGAGGAAACAGCAAAGACCCCTTGATTGAAATAGAGATTTTACATACAAGATGCTATGGCTTAAAGGTATATTTTGGCCAAAATGCTATGTTCTGGCGGAACACAGAAGAGTACAGACCTTGAGAAATCAGCTTTGATCAGCAAATGTAGCATAAACTCAGTTATTACACAATTACGTCTCTGCCATTCTCTGCTGCAAAGAGTTGTGGAAAGCCATGGGATAGTAAGGGCATGAATACAAAATAGCTGTTTTCTCATATTTCAAGTGATGCAGAAAGAAGTAACAGTCCATCCATTTTCACTGTGTAGTTTTTTAGTGTTACTGAGCAAGAAAATAGAGGAAGTCTCCTTCCCGTTTTCTCCTCATATGTATTAAACTAATTACTCTGCTTTAACAAGGGGAACTTTGTTCTCATAATTTCCAAGGTTCATTCCAACCCCTGCAGCTAATCATGACCATGGTCGCTGATAATGAGTAGTAAATTGTTATAGTCCTCAGAGCCTGATAGGTACATTCCAGCCTGCATCTTGTAGCCCTACTTCTCTATACATTATTGTTCACAGATGGTCGCTGTCAAACTCTGTAAACTTCATATACACATTCAGAGAGTCACATCCGCATTCCTGGAATTTATGACTGCACAGCCCTCACCTTCTAAGGCCCTTAATTCAATAACATGTCACGTCCCTTCAGTCTCACCCTGCTTTAAAATACTTTCACCCACTTACGGGCCTTCCATTTAGAACAAAAAAAAAACCCAACAAAACCAAAAAACTACTGAGTTATTACAATGTAAATATTTTAATAGAATGGGGGGGAGCCTATCTGGCTTTAAACAGCCCCATTATTCTGTTAAGATTGATGGTCAGGGGCTAATGGAGCATTTGCTTTTAAAGTTAATTTAACTACAGGGAAAGTGAATATAGGTATGTGTATCTATTTGCTGCCACATCACTGAGTCTTTGGGTAACAGTGCATAATATAAAGAGATATTTGTAGGGGCGTCATTATCTAAAGGGCATTATTTAGTCCAACTTTGTCTATTACTTAAATCCCAAACTAAATAAAAATAGTTGAGAATAATTTCAATTTCATTTTAAAAGCACTCCTTTTTAGATAGACAAATACTGCACTGTGAAGGTGGATGTCTGAGGATACTGTCATTAATAACATGAATGAAAAAGGAAAAATTCCTTCCTTTGCCCAAACTGAGAAAACGAAGTGCAAGTGAGTAAACAAGGCAAGTAAAGAGTTACAACCAAATTCAAAGACATTTTTATTTCTTCTGCCTAACACTGCAAATATGTCACTAATAACTCACGTTATTAGTTTGCTGCACGTATCCCCCCCTTCCTCACAGGGCTCTTCCAGCCAAGTTCCTGTTGGCTTAAGAAAGGAAATCTGTAGAAGCACCTTTCCAGAGCTTTTCCACTTTCAAGTTGGCCTTGTCTCTCATCCAAGGCCATCTTCCAGAAAGAGTTTGAGTAAAGCAAGCTGCAGCAGTGGTCTGTGAACCAGACACATCTCAGGGCTGGACACGAATCTGCCCTTGCATTTCCCATGTGAGCTACTTAAAAAGACAGCAAGTCCTTTAACAGCTGGATTTTACTAGAATGTGCATATGGAGATATCAGAAATTACAATGATTGGTACAAACCCTCCTTGTCCCACTGTGTTCTTAAACAAAGGCCCTTAATTAAAGGCTTGTTTATTTGGGTTTCACCTCTTCCACAAATGAAGACCACATGAGTATTGCCCTGCTGACACCTATGTGAGTGACTGGGCAGGAGTGCATGCACTGTGAGCAGCCCACAGCGTTTCACCAGTAACTCAGCAGCAACACTGGCTCTGTTAGAAATGAAGGTAAACTCATGCTGTGAACAAACTGAACCGAATTTTCCTTCTACATGTATTTCAGTCTAAAGCAAGCCAGTTTGTTGCCATGAATAATGCAGTAGGACATAGCTGGTCTTGGAGAAACAGATCAGCTGACGCCCTCAGCAAGAAGAGAACTAGGAGTAATCTGGTGGGGGTTACTCTGAAATTCAGTTGCAATGCTGGAGCCTCCCCTCCCTCATTAACCCTTTTAAAAGAACCCTAGGACTCTCAGAAGCCTCCCTGGTGGGAAGTGCTGCCACCACTAAAGGCATGTAGCACACATGCTAGGTCACATTTATGGCCATCTCCTCCGCTGCTTAATATCACTGTGAACCCACTGTTGCTGTGGCGATGTATAGGCCAGATGGAAGGTTTGTGAGGCTATGATTTATCCAGAGCTGGATGCCCTGAGGCTGCGCGGTGGCGACTGGGAGATCATGTCATAGTGAGACTCCATTATGGATTCCACCATGTAATACTGCATCCTGCCAAGGTGGAGATACAGCCTGGGTCAGAGACTGGCTCTTGTAAAATCTGGGGAATAACATTCAGAAAACAGCATGTTCTGTTGTTTCCCTTCACCTTGTGTGAAAAGGTAACAATTAAATCATTGCCAAATGCATCAAATGATACTCCAGGACTACCAACAAGCAAGCTTAAAATGGTCAGGAATTTAACTGGAGCTATGATTTTAAGTCTACACAGTCTCAGAGGATGTGTGATAGACCACAACACCTGGGAATGTAAGCAAAAAATAAAAGACAAATATGCATCCACCCCATTAGTAAAATATTAACAAGGTGAGGAATGTTTTGACAGCCTGCGATTTCTGAGGTTCTGCTCTGATTCCCCTGCTGCCACAGCTCTTCTCTATAGCCTTTGCTATAGAGAAATGGTGTACAGCCTTTGCTCTGTTGTAGAGGAGATAAATAGATTCAAGACTCCAAACCTACTCAGATATCGCAGTAAAAGTGGCTACATTATCTCAGGTCTGGCTTTGAGTCAGGAAAACATCTTTAGTCAGGAAGACTAAAGGTGCTCTTCAAGTCACCAGGGGATATGGTCTCTTCACAGTGATGCTGCCCTGGTGCTCTGCTGTCTATCTTTTTGGAGAGCAGAAGCAGGTTATGTGAAAGCTTTTCATTAGGAGCTTATCTGGTTTTAACATATTGGAAGGAGAAAAAAAGCAATTTGTAGTCTGTGATTTTAAAAAGGTTCCTATGTATGGGTTTTTTTGCCATGTCAAGACAATGTCTCAGTCTGTTCTGCATATTCTGCAGTGCTGCAAGGCATAAAAGAAAGGAGCATTACGCAGCACACAGCCTGCTAACAGAGCCACACCATCCATCAACTACAGAATCAGTCCACCAGGCCCGTTCTGGCTCTTACTCTGTTCTGATTTCTTGGTAACTCTTTAGCTAGAAGTATATGGGATGTCTGAGAAAAATAAGCTCAAGGAAAAATCTTGTCTTCCGAGGAATATCTGTCTGCATCAGCGAATTATCTAAATTAAGGGAGCCATGGATACCAATTACCCTCTTAGATGCTGGTCTACCACTTGTAACATCTGATGAAGAGCCATTGTGTAACAGGGACTGTGGAGAGCAGTAGTGATCCAGTTGCACTGAATCATGTTGGCCTAACTACCAGTTCATGTGATTCTGCAATGACCTGTGTTTCGGTCAGAAATGTACTTCTCTCTTATTAATATGTTTTATTTGGGTAGCTTACCAAAAGGCAGACTGCCTGAGCACAAGAAACTTGTGCAGAATTCCGCAGAATGTGGCTTGGGTCTTAGCTGTTAACTTAAGTAAGTGCCAATATATGACAAGTAATTACTCAAAAGAAAGTGCTAGAAAAATCTTTGGAAAGAATGGTTATGATTCATTCCTAATTTCAAATGAGGGGGAGACTATTAATTTGTCCTTATCTATGAGAAGAATTGCAGGTTATAGAGAAAAATAAAAATCTAATAATTGTAAGATTTCCTGGATTTAGGTTTGCAGGACCAAACCAAAGCCAAGTGCTTGAAAGAAGCTGAAATTTGCTCTTTCCAAAATATAAATATAATCCACTAACTCTATGCACTGCCTGTTGCAAACAAAAAGTCAGCTTTTTTCCCTGTTCATGTATCAGTTACACCTGAACTGGGGATACAGTAGAGCCACTGTACTGGCAACCTGCTGCCAATCTACACCGCATTCTTCAGGTGCCGATTAGAGCAGCCTTATCAGGAAGCTCTGTGCTGGTGCACCAGGGAGCACGCTGGTCTGGCAGCAGGCTGGGGAGCATCCTTCTGCCAAAACATCAGGGCCTAATTACACAGCAGTCATTGGGGAGCACATGCAACACAGAGAATTCCTGATCCAAAGTTCACGAATAATGGTAACAAGCATTTTCTGATGTGAACAGAAGTGATTTTGCAAGCCACGATTTTGCTTCACCTTGCCAAGAGACTTAAATGGAAACATTCCTTTGCTGAGCCAACCTATGTGAAAAATACACAATTGAATCAGTAAACAATGAAACAATTTACAACCACCTCATAAAAAGTTCAGCAGGTACATGGTTTTCTAAAAGACACAGAAGTCTGTACCACATCACTTATTTTCAAAGCATTCTGTGCCTTGAGCAGCAGGATTATGGATTCCCTGGTCTCACCAGGTGAGGAGAAAGGATGGAGGTGGGTAGCAGGAAGAAGACTTGGCAAGGTCATGAAACATTAAGATTTTGGAGGGAAGAGAATTTAAGCCAATCTGCTGCTCACCTTCCCGTCTCTGCGGCAGCCTCGCTGGAGAACATACTGATGGAGGTGAAGTATCACATTAAAAGGCCAGGAATGAGGGAGACACCTGGAGGATAGCTCTGGGAAGGAAGATGGAGGGAGCCACAGGAAGTTAGTTGCCAGCTGAGGAGGAGCTGCACAAAGAACTTCTTTCTTGTGAAGGGGTGCAGGAAACCTGTTTCGTTACCGGGACAAGCAATGGTTTAGACCTGAAGTAATTATCTGAGCAGCAGTTGCCAAAAATACTCCCTCTTCAAAGTGGTGCTCAGTGTGATCTTTATCCAAGTAAACTGTATCCATCACTAAAAATCAGAAGCTTTTTAAGAGCCTCAATGGAATAGCACATCCAGTGTACTGAAACCATCACACTGGCAACCAGACACCCAATTCACACTCTTCCTGGGCACTACAACCACCTGTATGGGGTATTTTTGGAACAGAGCTTTTCTAGTTGGCACATGAGAAGCAGAAATAAGTTTGAAGTTTTATTTCACTCACAGAATAAAGCCTTTTGCCAAACGGCAAAGTAGCAAAATTTTGTGGTGTGATAATCTGTAGGACTGAAATATTTCTATTTAAGATGAGGAAATCTTGATAATAGATTTATGGAATCCGATTGTTTCAGTAGCAAGAACTTCAGAACATATATATTTGCCACTGATCTTGATTGTTACTAATGTGAAAGTGATTCAAATATAAATGAATCGCTCTTTAACAGTTAAATAAGGTACATCAGATGTACTGTGAGATATATGATTTTACGTATTTTTAATAAATAAATACATTTATTCGATTGCTTGGTTCATATAAAGGCACGTGAGTACAGGAACATAGCTGTGGTGTTACTGCCTCCTCTAAAAAGCACAGGGTCAAGAGTTATCTACATATAACCAAGCAAGGTAAACACTGTGTATTGATCTTTGCTTTGTTGTAGATGGGTTTTTGTTACTTTGCACTGTCCTCCAGCAAAAACTTCAGAGATTACCAGCATAAACCAGTATCCATAGCATTCAGCAGCAACTCCTCTGCTAAGTCTAGTGCCAAGTTACAAGATCCTTTGTCCTTTGTGGCTCTTGCTTCAGATGGAGGATGGGAACTTTTCCCTCCTCTTCAACACAGTCATCCTGTGCCACCAGATGAGAAAGCTCACACTGTACTAGTTCTGCAAACAAAAGGAACAGTTCTTTTCTGTAGTGCTGACAACCTGATACCATTCACAAGTACTGCCAATTTAAATCAGGAACGTGGAAAAGGTACAAGAAGTTTAGGCAGCTTAACTAAATTGGTGTGCTTATTGAAAAGGCCTCTGGTACCCCGAATTTGTATGCAGCCAGCAGAGCTGCTAAGCCAGAACAATCGATCACCAGGAACACAAACGTGGACCAGAAGTGTTTCATTCAATTAAGCATTCAGGAAGATTTTTGTCCTCCACCTCAGCATTCAAACAGCAAATGTACCTAGGTGTTATTTTTGAAATAGAATTGTAATTTGAATAAGGACAAGCCAATAAGATCATTACCAGAAAGGTCACAAGCATCCTTAAAAACAGTGCAAATTGACCTATTTTCTAGTAACAACAGACTTGAAGGTATGATTTTTTTGACACTTTACATGCAGTTATTTTTGTGTCCCAGTGTTCCAATATCATTATTGTTATATTATACAAAATGTCCTGGATTTAATACATGAACATTTCCTTCACAAGACCGAAAGCCTTTTTTTGTTACAATTCATTAGGTTTAAAAAAAACTTATATATGACACTTCACTAGAATTTTCTCACTTCTGGAAGCTTCTTTCACATTGTGTCAATCAGGGTAAACCTGCTATAAACTATCACCTGGTTGATAAAAGCAGCTCTGTTACCATATGCAGAGAAAATAACAGTTAAGATGCCCTGAGTAAATGAGGCACAAGGATATCTTTTATCAAAAGCACATTTTTGTCCTTGCTAGTCAAGGTGTTTGACTGACTGTTGTACTGTGGATACAATGAGGTAATTGGAAACACAAGAAGGAGCTAATTTACTCAATACAGTAAAATCAGTTATAGAAGCATGATTATAAGGAGGCATGTTTGCTCCTATTGCTCTGCACACAATTGCAGCTATTTAAAACAGTTGCAGAAATTATTAAGTCATTAATGCTGTATATCTTGCACGGTTGCTGGCTGCCCAACACTACAGAGAACCAGGTCCCTTAGGATCTATCCAGACTTCGTGGCACAAACTCCCTCACAAAATTAGGTCTAAGCAGATTAATTTGCATACTGCAGGAAGTCTAAATGCAATTTCACGGTGCTCCCTGTAGGACCTTATTTACCATGTTCCTCTCTGCTACTGCAACATGGACTAATTCTGTACAAATTACAGTGGACTTCCTTATACTGCGCTGAGCCCTTCAGGCTCATTTGTAAGTTTGCAGTTCCAGGGAGAGAACAGAAAATTAACTCCCAAGTGAGGGAACTGTACCCATCTCTTGTTCTGCAAGAGTCTGAGAGCATAGTTTTGCAGGTACGCAAACTGTGATGAGGTCCCATCCATTTCCATTACCCTCCTGCTTGCTGCCTAGCTCTTTCCTGAAGACATAATGACCCCAGAAGCTGGGTCTGCTGGGACCTACATTCCTGAGGAGTCCTCTGTCTTTGTTCTGATTAACATTGGGTAGCCATCCAATCATGATATAGATTGTTCCTGTATGCGTGTTTACCTAAGCAGACCTGCTCCAAACAGCTTGAAATCAAAAGCAATAAGCAAATGTGATAAAGCCCCCAGTGCTGTGTTCAGCAGAGCCAGAGTTGAAAGAGGAGTCTGTGATCTCAGATGGCTCTGTTTCTAGTTAGACGAGGACAAAAACTACACTGCCGATACAACCAATGGCATCTGAAAATTCAAAGATGGCCTCCTCACTGAATTTGAGCACTGCTTTTCTAACAAGCAGAGATAATATCACCCAAAGTTTTTTCCAGCTGAATTAACATCAATTATCTAAATGAACAATTTGCTTTCTGGACAAGCTGCCTGCAAACCAATTTGGAGGGAAAAATTATCCAAGATTAGAAAAATCAAGTGAGCTTTTAGAGCAACATTACTGAGTCGTTATGCAATATGCTTAACCACATGGCTTGTGCTTTAAACATCTTTTCAGATTATGCTTGTGAGCAAAGTGTATTTCAGACTCCTAAAATATCAACGCAAACTCCATCACATCATAGTCACTGCAGCCAAGGCTGCCCCATTTCAGCATACAAGCTATCCCTGCAACTCTCTAATTCTTCCTGTTTATTCCCCATAATGTCCACATTTTGGTCCATGTTCCAATCCATTCTTGCCAACACTAGGTCAGCTCTAGATAAGTTCTTATCACCAACTAATTCTCACATTGACTTTGATTTTGTAATTCATCCTGCATCAATACTTTGTTGGTGGAACAAAGCTTATGTTGTCACAAACAATATTTATCATCTCTTTAGCAGGGGCTTTGATTATTTTTGCCCCCTCAGTTACTGTTTTCAGGGGACTGAAGGAATGGACTTCCCACCATAGGTGTCATTCAGTTAATGGTGTTTATTGAGCTATTTCAAACAAAAGCAACCAAACCCAGCTCTCAAAACTCTTAAACAACAGACGAAAAACAACCTACTGCATCTTCACTCTCTGCTTTCCTTCTTCAGAAACCTTCACACAACCATATCTGCATTTTTCTTCAGTCCATGCCAAAAAACTTAAATCAAATTTGGAGTAGCTTTACAGTTTCAAATTGAAATTGGAATGACACCCCTGTATGTGAGGGCTATAAACTCTTTTTCAGACATCTCATGGTGCTTCCTCAAGCTATCATTCTCTATGTAGATTTGTTTAATTATTTAAACTCTGTTATATTGAGTTTTTAATTACAATTAATGACATATTGTTTAAATAGGATTTTCTTTTACCTCAGTTATGCTACCACAATGACACTAAAGAGTGCACGCAGCAATCTGAGACTGTCCGTGTATTCTAGGTCAAGTCTTCCGCGCCATTCTCTATATAGAACTGTCGTGGTTTAAGCCATAAATCAGCCACGCAGTTTGTTCACTCACTTCCCCCTTTTTCTTCCCTCTGCTCC
>JANRGW010032547.1:12751-40571 GCA_024733675.1 Psilopsiagon aymara
TCCCCCTCCCGCCCGAATCTGACAGTGGTGACTCTGGCGAGTGACATCTCAATAATGAACAAAATATTAACTACTCCCCCCCCCCTTTTGCTATCTGAAGAGATCAGTTCATTAACAAACACACCCCCATTGAAAGTGGACCCCATTTTTCCTAACTGAAGGATGAGAATTTTAAGCAGAAAAGTTAGGGATCCACTGGAGGGTGGGAAGACGAAAACTTCTGAGTGTGTTTTCCTCTGCTGGGAATATTTCTGCCCTGTGTCTCAAAACGGAACCTATGTGGTAGCGGAAGCGATTTCCCGAAGATAATAAACAAGACTGATTTAAAAGAAAGTAATTCGAACACGCAGAGATGCTTTGATTTAAAGGATGATCAAAATCGTATTCTGGGGGGATAACTGATTAATATTTTCCCTTCAGAAACGATAAACCAGAATTAGGAGGATTCGGGGTTTTGTGTCTGGATC
This sequence comes from Psilopsiagon aymara, assembly GCA_024733675.1. NCBI lineage: Eukaryota > Metazoa > Chordata > Aves > Psittaciformes > Psittacidae > Psilopsiagon > Psilopsiagon aymara. The sequence continues at coordinate 13,219 of JANRGW010032547.1, forward strand.
TGGTGACGTGGTTGCAATCCAGGTTTTCGGGTGCAAAATAAAGAATAGGAAAATAAGGATAAAAAAAATCTCACAAACCGATTTAGAATCATGCAATACTGAAGTCATTCGACGGGCAATGGGGAGAAACAGAAATAAATCAATTTATAAGAACTATTTCTCTTATTGGGGAGGCTGGACGAGAAATTTTGCACTTGTAAAACGGAAATTTCAGCTTCTGCCGAATTTCCCTCTTTGAGGGAAACAAACTGTATTAGAGGGGAAAAAAGAGTAGGAAAACGGATTCATTTGCCATGGAGCTGCCCTGGGAAGCAGTACATTTGTGTTCTTCTCTGGGTGATAGCTTTGAATCTCTGCGAAGGTCCCGTCCCACTGCGGGGAGCTGGTACCTGGTCGGAGGGGTGGGAGAGGAAGAGGCAGCAAACGAACTTGACAAGGGGGGATCGTTGCCATTAGGGACAGGAGTTTGACTCCAACTTTTCTTTGGGAAGAGTTGAAATAATGCAATATGAACGAGTTGGGGTGCGAGGGGGGCGCTGGGAGCCGGGCTGAGTTGGGGATCCCCCTCCCGCGATTGGAAAGGAGACAGAGATTTGTATTCCTTCCAGTCAGAGACGGACAAGATTTTCCTGTCAACTGCAAAACGTAGGTGCTCGGACTTTTGTTGTGGGGCTGGTGATTGCAATTTGGAGGTGGCTACTTCTGTTTTCTTCCCTTTGAAAAGAAAGCAGGACAGTCGGTGGCTGGAGCTTAATTTTTGCTCAATAAAGTTTCCACAGATCAAGGGTGGGTTTTAAAAATGATTATTATTTATTTGTTTGTTTGTTTGTTCTGAAGCGTGGCCAACACCTCGCTAACAAACGTGAAATTCATGGAAAAGCTCCTGGTGACTCCAGTCGCTTGGCGAGTGCGTCCCCAGTCCGGGGCAGGAGCAGAAGACAGGGCTCGATCCTGCTTCCCTTTCTCAAGGAAATCCACCTGGCTCTCATCCCGGTCTCTGTATTTTTTGGGGTGTATATTACTTTTAATTCCCCAAAACGCGATCCTCAAATCGTGATACCCCATCACATCTCTCCCTTCCCAGCATCCAACCTCCCAGGATCATCTCAGTTTCAGCAGCAGGATAAAGCCCCGGACAGGTCTGAGAGCTGGATGTGATTCCCGGAGCTCGATCCTGGCAGCTCGCCCCCTCTCTCCACGGGGCATCTCCCTTTTGCACCCCGGTGCGGGGACCGCCGGCTGCGGCTACTGCACGCCGGGATGGAAACAGCATCAGTTACGAGTTTCGAACCGCAAATAGCCCCCCCATGGTACACAACGCCTTTCATACACCCCCGAGTAAATGAAATCCTCTTCAAATCTTCTCAGTTGCAACTGGAGACGGTCAGCTAATATTACCGTTAATTGAGATGAGAGAGGCGCCTGACTTATGGGGAGTTTCACAGGGCTTTTTTAACGCGGGTGATTTAGGTTTCTCAGCTCCCCGCGCACACCTCTCAGCCCCGACGTGAGACACTCATCACCTTCTCGTACACTTTATACCGAGCTGAAAGCGAGTGTTTAACAGGGATATATACATACGGCCTGCGATGTATAGATTGCTCCGTGCGCGTTTGCCATGGAAGCGTGGTTTGATGACGCGACGGGCGCTAGTCTCTCGCTGCCTGTCCCCACGGGGCGCATCCACCCTCTGTGGGTACCAGGACGCGAGTGTGTTCCCTGAAGGGGATGTTTGCAAAGGGTTCGGTGCCTTCGCCTGGTTAGGGGGCACCCAGGGACCAGGGGGCTTGGCCGAGGTGGGGGGACATCATCGGCATTATTCCCAGGTACCAAATACCGCTGTGGAGATTTCAAATGATCTTTCTAATTCCACGGTTTGTACTTTATGATTTCTTGCCAGCATCTCAGTGTGTTTCTGTTTAGATATACTAAGCTCCTTGAAATTAATTAACCTGTGGTCAGCAACCAAAAAAAAAAAAAAAAAAAAGAGAGAAAGGAATACTGGTTAAGCTATACTCCTTTACAACGTTTGGTCACAGTTAGTTACAGAATTTTCCAGCTGTGAAGATGATGTACACTATTTTCTGTAATTGAATTGCTGTTATAACACCTTTCAAGAGGAGAAGTGATACATGAAAAAAGTTGAGCTGATGCAGAGGGCCCCCCCTTTTCTTTTTGCCCATGCTTATCTCGAATAAAAACTTCAACGCAGAGAGTGCGGACCCGTGTCTGCCCCGGGTGGGTGAGGAGCGGCGGAACTCCCTCTGCACCAGCACTAAACCAGCGGCCCCGGGCAAACTCGCATCCCGCCTGGAATTCCAGGGTGAAACGGGCTGTGGGCTCAGCCCCGGTGCGGCTCGATCGCAGTATCAGCCCGGCGCAGCCTGCGAGGAGGGGAAGGGGCTGATCGTTCATAGCTTGAAGCACCGAAAACAACCATTCTCATGTTTGGATTTCTTGGATTTATTCCCTTCCAACTCGTAATAGATTCTCTAGATCATCAGAGAGATTATTTTATAAAGTAAATTCAGAGCAGACTGTTCATTAGATCCCGTTATTATTAAAAGGGAACGATCAGTTGGAAAAGAATCCTTCTAATTTGGAGGAAAAAAAGCCACACATTTTAAATAATTTCTGTAACTTTCGCTACCTTTGGCGTTTTTGGCAAGAGAACAAATAAAAACCCGGAGGAGCTGGAAGTGTTCCCCCCCCCCCTCTGTTTTTTTCTCCCTTCTCAGTGCCACATAACAGCCTTTCCTCCTTCAACTTCAAAGAGGACTGAAAGGACAAACATTCTGATACAGCTAATAATACACGGAGAGAAAGAATTTGCATTCCTTAGCTAATATAAGTGCTCATTAATAGAATCATGTATTTGGTTAAGAACATCTTGCCAGTACCGCTGGGAGATAGAAAAGTGTTCATGTGGGGAGAGTTTGAGGAAGAGTTTTGATTGACGTTGTAGGAGCCACATCTTCCCCTTTCCCCCCAGTCATATGTATTAGGTCAACGATTACTATTAAAAAAAAATAGGGGGGGGGGGAAGGAAAAGTGAAGTAATAATCATAAAGGAACAGATGGGAACAGAGTGCCCTGCGACTTTTGAAAGGCACAGGAAGGACTTGCTGCCTATAAACTCATCAAGATAATGCTGATTGCCCTCTTAGGCCGTGCCGTAGCTCCCAGCCGGCTGCTTTGCCAGGGGTTCCTGCATCCGCCCCGCATCTGCATCCATATTCTCGCCCTCCGGAGGTGCGGCTTCCTCCCATTTACCCCCTCCGGAGGGTTTAGAGAAGAGAAGTCACCCGCCTTACGGGGATCCGTCTGCTCGGAGGGGTGCAGAGGGGTGAGGAGGGAGGGGCACGGGGCTCTCTCCCGCACACTTTCTCGTCTCTCGGGTCCCGAGAGCCCTTCGCCGTGCTGTGCCCGTAGGGCACGAGCTTGACCTATAGGTTCCCATAGGCGCCCTGAGCTCCTCCGTTGGCAGGATGCCCATTTTGGGGCCATCGATCTGGGGTGCAGCCTCCCTATGGACCACCCCGGGAGCTCTTATTTGCCAGCCAACACTTCCCCAGTCTCTAAACTGAAGTGATTCTATAGGTGGGAATAATAGGGATATAGGTGGGAATAATGGGGATAAGAGGTGGGAAATGGTAAACAAAATTAAAGTTGCTTTGTGATTAAAACTTTGTTCATCCTTCAGAGCTAAAGACAGTTGTGGTGATTACCCAAAGCTTATTTTGCCCTTATGTGAACTTCAATTTTATTCCCAGTTACCATACCATAAACTTGGACGTCTTCTTCCCCATAGAGAAGTCTTCTACAAGAGGGAATAAAACAGTGCTACGTTAACCCCAAGAAAGTTTACTGACACCTATTTTCAGCACAATATATTCTATAAAAGGATAAAATATTAGAGAAATTAAAAAGTAACTTTGCCTTTTAAGGTGATCATTTGGGTCTCTCCATCTCTCGTGACTTATGCCCACAGTGACTGTTTCACATGTTTTTACAAAGAAAGGATATCCAAATATCTGGGCAGCGCAGAGATAATGCTGGATCAGAACTGCAGCAAGACATAGGGACTATAATTGATCACCTGGGTTTCCATCATCTGGTTTAAGCATTTTAAAGGTGAACAATGTATCTTGAACTGTTATTTTGAAGGGCCTGTTGAGTTTATTGTTACTTCAGTCTTTAACATCAGGTTTGGATATCTTTCTAGAAGCTAACCCTTCATTCAACTGCAAGGTTGAGAGCTCGGTGTAAACTCTGAACAAGGATACAGGCCTCTGCTGAGTTTTACTACACCAAACTTTGTTGCTGATGGTTCCTTTTTGGCTTTCAGTCTTTCAGGCTTATTCAAAGAAGTTGTCTTTGCCTGCTAGTTTCTGTAGTTTTTGTTAGATTTGGGAGCTGCTTTTCACACATAAATTTGAGTGTATTTATATTGCTCAAAAACAGTGAACATAATTTGCCTATGACTTCAGTAGGACCATATTTCATCAGAGATGCACATGAATGCCAGAGGAACAGTGCTAGGAAAGCACCACTTGTGGTTCTCGAGGATGGTTTGTGTACGGCAGGAGCAGAAACATGCTTTGCCTTCAAAGAAGTTCTATATTTTATTAGCATAATCTGTAGAAATTGTCACTCAGGGGCTTGCTATTGGCTTGGGCCCAACGGTCACTGGTCTGGTAACCTCCTGACTGAGTCTGGGATTAAAAAGTCAAAAGTTTTTGGTTCATTCAGAAGAGGGAGCCTCCGTCTGCTCACACTGACGTCCGCGTTGACTCTTTGTTCTGTCCCAGTGGTCCTCAGCCCACGCTGGCCTCAGAATAATAATATCAAGCAAGGAATGCACTGTCTGTTTTGTTTTTCGTCTCCCCTCTCCTCATCCTTTTTAACTGCTGGGGCTGTGAGCAACCTTGGAGGGTCCATAAGGTTAACAAATTGGGAATTTCAACCCCCTTTGTTTCAGCCTCCCCTGAAACATGCCTGTTGGCTTTGCTCCGGGGCCATGAACCCAGGAATCCTTCCCAATGGACAGCATCAAGGCCCCCCAAGCTCACAGGGCCCTAAGCTGCTGGGCCAGCCTCAGCAGGGGAGTGCCCCAGGGTGAGGAGCATGGATCTTCAGGGATGAAACAAACTGTTTCAGATACAATGAATTGGACATCTGTTTCATCAGAGAGGAAAAGAAAAAAACCATCAGCTGTAATGAGAGATGCTAAGATATTTCGGTATGTTGATAGGCTGCCTCCTGCTCCTCACAGCTGGAACAAACACGCTACCTAATGTATTGGCCCCTAGGAATGATTTTTTTCCCTTGGGTAATACCTTTTCTTCACATCAGAACTCTGGAGTATCAGTAGCACGCACTTGATGCTTTTCAGTGCACTCTTTAGTGGTATTGGGTCATTGCAAGTCTTCAATTTAACTGCAAGTACTCTTTAGTCTGTGGATCCTTTCTATGCTGGATTTCTTAAATATATTATGTCCTCGTGTACAAGCTATTGTTTTTTAATCCAGAAGCTCTACCAGTGCTAAAAATCTAGTTTTTTTCTCTATTAATAAGGGATCTGCTTTTACCCTCAGCTTGTCCTGTAAGATTCACCTTCTCCAAATGCTTCCCTACCCTTTACATGTGCTGAACCAGGCATGCAGGACCTGTCCTTATATTAAGAACATTTCAGTATTGCCCATCACCTGCAGTAGTCTGTTGCTCAGTGTTGGGTGCACTCCCATGTGCTCTTTGTTTTATCAAGAGCTCATAGAATCATAGAATAGTTTGGGTTGAAATGGACCTTCAAAGCTCATCTAGTTCCAACCCACTCCAATGAGCAGGGACATCTTCAGCTAGATCAGGTTGCCCAGAATACCTCGGTTCATGGGATTTTTATTGGCAGCTCTATGTGGACTCTGAAAGGTTTTATGGTGTTTTCCTGAAGCTGGTTACATTTGCCCCTTTGGTTACAGACTGGTTTTGTGCACAGGTTCGGCAAACTGAACCCTTCAGTTCTTAGTGCAAACTTACTTTTCTTGTAAATACAATATTCTGTTTACAGAATGCTCTGGGAAGAGATCCTTCTCCAGCTCTTATTTACACCATTTCCAGCTACTGCGTTTTCCAAGATGCAGCTTTTTGCTTTTATGAGTGCTTTCCTCCTTGCAAGCAGCTGACCTCTACCCAACCCATCTCACACACCAAGGGCTGAAGAATGCTGTGGAAGATGTTTCTGCTTCTAATACAAAGTATGTGCCTTCCTTTTGAAAAAGAGTGACCAGAGATGATGCAAGAATAGCTGGGATTTTAGCCAGGCACTTGCAGACCAACTTAATTTCATTGCCTATGAGAATACTATTACATCCAGTGGACAATTGCTTTTTCCAAGCTCCTTGCAGCTTCCCCAGCAGTGGCCCATTTCCAAAGTGCTGTCACCCACGTTTATTTAATACTTGTTGTATTATAGTCTCTTCTGGGAGCAGGATCCTCTCTGAAGCTACTGATAGCAGCTTGTTGTGCTGTTGACACGGTTGCAGATCCTGTGGCCCCCTGTATTTCTTTTTTTAGCAGCATCATTCTAGCTCTCTATATTTTTTAAGCCTTCCTTTCGTTAAATTGTGCTGATACTACAGAAAATTGTCAGCTGTCTATTCCTTCCCTAAACACGGAATATATCTATGTGTATATATATGTATATATGTATGTATAATCACAGCAAGGGGAGGAAAGGGTCAGGTGTTGCTATGGAAAGAGACTATTAATCTGGGACAGAACTGGTACTAGGGGAGGTGAGAGCTTTCCCCTGCACAAAATAAGCCTTTAAAAGGAAGCTCATGAAGAGCTCAGCCCTTCTCCAGGGAACACCTGCCCCAAGTTCAGTAATTTGGTAATTTGCTCCTCTTATTGCTTGTCTTTGATGGTGGCTCTTCAACCAGATTTTCACTGATCTAAATGTAGCCTAGTCTCAACTAGTCTGGGTTAAATTAGAAAGAAGATTTGTATGAGGTATTAGCTTGAATGCATTACAAAGAGCTTGATGGCGAGGTCCTGAAGATTATCATATGTTTCTCAAAAATCTTGTGATGGTTTATGCCAACCAAGCATCTACTTATATGCATAAAACACCTTTCACTTTTAATAGATGTATCCAAAAGGAAAGAAGAGGAAGTTGGAGGCAAGGTGAGAGATTATCCCCTTTCTCATCTATTCTGTTACATCCCTTGCAGATCAAAGCTGCATAACACTCTGGTCCATCATGGTCATCAGTTTCACCAGGGACTGTCACATCAACCAGCCTGTGGCAAATGAAATCAGCTCTGCTCTTATTCATTAGCTCTCCTGCTGACCAGGAGAAGGGAGTGGAGAAGAATCCACTGGTGCCTTTGCAGAACTGGTTTCTCTTTGCTCCAGATGCACACAAATGGCTTCAGCTTCCCTAGGCTCCAAGTGAAGATGGGATTGAAGCAACTGCTCCTGACCCACCAACTGCTCTTTGCCTAAGTGCCCCACCAAACAGAGGAGACATGTTATTAACTGTGACATTGGGGTTACATTTAAAACTAATAGGATAAAAGGTAGATCTAAATTTCTGATCTATAAAACTTAGGTTGCACTCTGGGTGGTTTGACGCCATCAGAAGAATTACATCGCTGGGTATATTTTTAGCAGCCTGTCTGATAGCTTCATCCTGGTCTGGCTGAGCACTGGAGCTAGGAGTAAAGAGTTAAATTAGTTTCTTCCCATAAAGCAGGATTTTGCAATCCATTTAACTTTTCCAGCCCCCTCCATTTTTCTCGCTGACTGCAGACCTGCCAGCTGATGTTACCTCTCCTGGTCACTTGGAGGTTGCCTCATGGACCATAAGGTCTCTCCTGGCCAAAGGCTGAAAACTTCTGCTTGGAGGAAAGTGAAGGAGCAGAATGATCCTCTCTCAGGGTCACTGGCCTGGCACGATGCTCTCACACATCAAGTAAGGTGTTACGAGGAACATTTTATTTTTTGCTCTGCCTGTCAGTCTCAATTCCAACTCTTTTAAACTTTTCCTTTGCCACAGGAAAAACCTGAGGACTGTGGAAGGTAACCATCAGCTTATATAGCATGAAGAAAAGTTGGCTTAAATATTACAATATTAACATTTCCATGGCTCTCCCTTATCACTAGCATTTTTTGATTTTCATCAGAAGTAGTTTGATTGATTCTGGCATTTTCATATTTCTCTGGAGCCCTAAAGCCTGGTAAGAAATCATCATCTCTGGCTTTTAAACCCTCGCAATCTGAATGCGTCTCCTTCTTGCAGGCACATGTGCCTGTGTGCAGGCACACAGTTGTATTTCAATACACAGAGAAAAGAGTTTATATACCTCTCTGGAAATCAAATCTGGGAAACAGGGATGGCTCTTTCTTCTACAGCATTTGGAAATATTCCATGACCCCTCTCTGCATTTGCAGAGCAAATTTTGCTGCAGAACCAGCACTTAAGAGAAGGGTTGCGGCCCCAGCTGCTGTGTTAGGGTGGTTTCTCCCTCTCTAGCAGTAACTTTTGAACATGGAGAGGCAAATGATAGCATATTTGCAAATACTTGAAGGGGTTTTGCTGATCAGGGTTCAGAGCTCCAGTTAGTCATTATTTCATAGCACAGAAGAGATACAGACTCGGTCTTCTCTTAAGTGACAGACACAGCCAGCGTACGGTACAACTAATAACCAGTGATGAGAGTTAGAAAAGGAATTAACTAAAATTGGCCTATTCAAAACTTCAGGATAAGGATCAAGATATTACCTGATGTGATTATCAGTGGGCAGTGATGACGAGAACAGTGGGGAGATGGGGAGGAAGATGAAAAGCAAAAGCTTATGGTGTGCCTCGGGCAGACAAAAGAAGAGTCAGTATGAAACACTTATATTTTCCAGAGCAAAGAGATTAATTAGCAAGGAGGGCTGATTTTGCAGCACAGAGCAGGTTTTCTTCACAAATGGGATTGAATAGCACCATTATAGTGATGGAGCTGTGTTTCTTCTCTTGGGAATTCATGGTTTGTTTGCTAGTGAGGGCAGAGGGACTCCTTAGTTCTACCAGTAAATCTATCCCCAGTAAAAGCAAATCTTAGGAAATAGGGAAGTTGGCTTGTTTGGGGGCTTTTTTGTTTGCTTGAGTGGGCTGGTTTTTTTTGCATGTTCACATGTGCCTAGTTAAACAGTGGTGTCCATCCACATCACTGCAAATGCCCCTTGAAGCCAAGAGTGTTCACAGGGTAAAGCAGTGAAAGAGAGCATGCGCCACTACCTCTTTACACTGTTGCCACATACTTTGCATCCAGTGTCCATTTTAAAGTAAATGACAACTTATGAGACAGATCGTCTGCTACATTTGACCTATTTGTCATGATCTCAACAACTTTTTTTGAAGTTTCCACCTCAGGAACGTTTCTAAAGTGACAGAAAAGTGGACTGTTTGGCCACTCTTATGCTGAAGGAGTGCCATAAAAGGAGGATAGGGAAAATGGATGGAAAAAAGGCAGTTGTATAAGATGTGGCTAACCAGATGATTCAGTCTGGCATCACTGGGGAAAAAGGAACCGACCTATAGTAAGAATTGCATATATATGTGTGTATATATATATATATATATATATATATATATAAAGAAAGCATATGGGCATCTGGGAGGTGAGGTTAAGGAGTATGACTTTACTGTATGACCTGGAAGAGAGGCACAGGATGCTGAGAAAAGTGATTTATCATTTTTTTGGGGGGTTGGGTGACAGATGGGAGGCTGTGGAGAGGAAGAAGACACAGAAAGGAGGAGAAAGGGGCACACAGCCGGCCAGGCTGGACCTCAGAAGGGTGGTGAAGGGAAGGTGACAGGCGGTGCAGGTTGGGGGAGCTGGGGATGGCTGCCAACCTAAGTGGTGATGGGGTGGCATTGTCAGTGATGATACTGTCAGGGATGGCAGGCAACGGGAGTGGGATAGGGGGGATATAGGAGAAGAAAGAATTCTCAGCACTGACATAGGAGGAGTGTTCAGTTCTGATCTCTCAGTGCAGTTCCTCGAAATCTGGGGCCATCTGGACACAGTCCTGTCCCTCATACAAGCTGTCATCAGCACTGAGGGATTGCTCTGGCAGCCAGGACTTGCTGGCGAATCCAAGAGCCTCCGTGATGATGGCCAGGAGGGCAGATGGCACCGGATGCACTACAGTGGCTTTGTACCACCTGGTGCCCCGTGTTTCAGGGGAGTCCTGCAGAGCCAGGTGAGCCCCTGGCTTCGGGCACTGTGGGGTCACTCAGCCTGATGGTGCAGAGCCACGTCGCAGTGAGCAGACACCCAAACACCTTCAAGGATATGAGCAGTGGTGCAAATATTTAAGGTGGCCACATTTGGTATTGGTCTGTTGTGTTATGTCAGGCATCGCCAAAGCAAGAGGCTGAGGTGGGTGACAAAGCAGGAGAGTGAGAACTTGGCTGACACAGATGTCTGAAAAGGAATAGATATTTGTAGTAACTGGTTTCTTCAACCCCATCTTCCTTTGCTCAGCATAGTCCTGAAGAGTAAATTCAGATTTGGGCTGGTGTTTTGAGTTTCTCCACCCATGGGTATGAGTAAGAGTCTCTGCAAACATTGGCTATTCCTCTTCATGAGCACCTATACATCAAAGATTATTTTATTCCAGAAATATTTTATTGGCTTTTAACCATCCCAACAAAACCAGAATTTTATTATAGCTTATCTGGAGGATGTGGTATATCTGGATAGCATATCCTCTTAACATAGCATAATGGGGATCTGAAAAGTAAATGCTTTGGGGAAAGTGATGGTATGTGTTTGTTACTGAGCTTAGAGCTGTGAAAAATAAAGCAAATGACTGCAGCTCCTCAATGAAAAAAATCAAGGCTCCAATAAAGACAGTATAAAATTGTGCGTCAGAGGAGATAACATGAGATGCAAATAGTGACTGTGTATTGGCTAAAGGATCAGTTCACCCTGGCTGACGAGCACTGGCTGTTCCTCCTCTCACCTCAGGCACTGCTTACTTGAAGGTACTTGAGAGAGGGAAGAGGCTGTAGTCAGCTTGTCCAAACCAGACCCCTAACAAACTCTTCTGGTAGAGAAGATGCCGAGACTTTTTAGCTTGGATCCCATATGTGCATCTATTTCTTCCACTGGAAAATGTGAATGTTTAAAAATAAATTACATCTATTTCAGTTAAACTTTAAGATTCCCCAGATCTATGTACGACTTTCTGGTCAAAATCAATAAGGATAACAAATTGACCCACAGTGAAGTTATTCACAGAGTGAGATAGAAAGATAAATAGAAGGCTTGAAAGCGAGTTTTCTCTGCATCATAACCAAGTTCCCTATGCATTAATTTATTAGTCATCCAGCAAAGGGAAGATGGGAGGAAAAAAAAAAGAGAAAATAATTCAGATTAATAAATTTACAATTGTTTTATTTGTATTTTATCACAATACATGAAAAGACGTAATGAATTCCTATGTAAGCAGATAGGAAATACCTATAAACACACAAATAACTGTGTACCCATATTGGGCTCATAGAAATCAGAGGCTAGCCTCAAAAATTTACCTTAGACTATGTTAGACAGCACAGCAATGTCACTGTTCCCCAGAAGAGCATCTTGCCCAGCATCTGATGTACGGTTATGCACTCTGCTTTGGGACTGCACTAACATGGCAGTTTAGGAAGTATGCCTAAATGAATGATCTGAATAGTATGGCACTAGACCATCCCAGTCTCCTCTTTCAGACAGGAAGAAAAGATGGAAACCACTGATGCCGTAGTCTTGACACTTGAAAGAATGCTGTAAGTTTGGTGAATGTTGTTCAGGGAAGGGACATATTAACTGTAAATATTATTAAAGCAGATACCAATTTAAAAATGCATAGACTGCAGAAGAAAGGGAACCATAGCACAACCTGTTAGCAATAAAATTGGAAAGAGAAACATTGCTTAACCAGCTGGTTAAATCATGGAGAGTAAAACCAAGTGAAAAATAAACACCAGATTTAGATGCACACTCAATATATCTGGCAGCCTGCAAGAGCTGGTGCCACTAAGGAGGAGAAGTCTATAATCACATCAAAACTGTCCAAGTCTGTTCAGATCTCTACACTGCAGAGTCTCTCAGCCACCTCCACTCATGCAGCAAGCAAGTAGTGACCTACCTCTACCTATGCTCACTCTGCCTACAGAGAGCACTGGACTTAGAACAGATTCATCTTCATTGAATCATAGAATCATGGAATCATACAATCACATGGAATCATACAAACACAAAATCATAGGTTGAGTTGGAAAGTGCTTTAAATATCACCTAGTTCCAACCTCCTGCTCTGGGCAGGTTCACCTTCCACTAGATCAGGTTGCACCAAGCCCTGTCCAACCTGGCCTTGAACCCTGCCAGGGATGGGGCAGCCACAGCTTCTCTGGGCACCAGAGCACCTCAGCACCCTCACAGGAAAGAACTTCTGCCTAGTATATAATCTAAATCTGCCCTCTTTCATTTTGAGACTGTTACCCCTCATCCTATCATTACAGTCCCTGATATCTTGGACATCTATATTCCCTCAAAGGATCCAGAGACAGCTTTAAAATCATAAATGTAATGAATTTCAGGAGTATGAAATTAATACCCATTGGGCGACTTCAGTGCTAAACATCCACTGATTTCAAAAGAGAATTTTTTAAAACTTCTTTTGTTTCCTGACTAGCTCCTATGAACACAGCTTCTGGGTGTCCAAGCTCTCATGAAAAATCAAAGGAAGCCTGCATGCAAAGTGAGAGTACAGTTGTCACTTTAGTTTACTCATGCTTGTCCCGGAAAATGAAAAGAGGCTTTTCTCACTTTGTTTTTTTTACATGCACTCGTGCAACACAGTTGTCTTTGGAGTTAAACTTCTCATTGTCGTGTTGGAAACCCAAACTGCGAATGCAAATCCCCTGATGGCTTAGTCCCGCATTTCTGAGCCTCATTGCAGAGACATCTTTGAAAATTTGGCCCCGTTTTGTAGTGATAACGTGACAGATTCCTCTTGTGTTGAAATTCTGGTGAGCAGTGTGCCTGGAGGCTTGGCTACTTTGCTAGGATTAAAGTATGGGGTTTAGAGACAGTAGCTTATTTCCCCCCCTCCACACCCCTCCAACAGCCATCAAAATAGAGATATTTGCTTTGAGAGGAAAACAAATCCACAGATACAGAATTACAGTTATCCCAACTGACTGGTGTTTGAAATCCCCCAATTAAGCCTGTGCTCCCTGGTTAAATTTCTCTCCTAGAACCTGGAGCTGGTTTTTACTGTTCTTCCATTGCTTTCAGCAGACAGGATTTCTAGAGAAGCTCTCTTTCACCCTGTTTTCTTCAGAAATGGAACTGGATTTCTGTCTCTGATCCTGAGCACATAACTAGTATGACTTCTTATCTTAGGCTCCCATTAAAAGACCTGTTGAGTCAGATGAGGTGTCTCTCCTTCCCCCATTCCTGAACTTGCATTGTTTGTCACACAAAAGGGCAGCTTTGTGCCAGGATCAAGTCCACCAGCTTCTTCACTTGTTCAAATATATCCTTTTATGATAGAAATTTTTCTCAAGCCCTTGCCAATTAAATTCAGTTTAATAACTCTGACCATTTATGTGACACATTTCATCTTGGAAGAGCTAATAAAACCACTAATTACTGTTCAGAGTGCTCCCAAGAGGCAGATTATCATTAGCACATCCTCATTCCGTTGTTAGGGAAACTGAGGCAATGTGATTCGCATAGGACAAGAGACTGGAACCCCTGCCAAACCACACAGGTGAGTTCAGTGCTGCATGGTTTCCCATGTGGGGTAAAATCAACTTATATTGGGTATAAATAGAGGAAAATCTCCAGTTTTAATTCCAGGGTTCAGCAGAAGAAGCAACCAAGAGCACAGAGCTGTCAAGTCTTTGAGTCCCTACTTCCTCATGTTCTGATTAAGCTTCCTGCAGTTGCCTCAACTCCCTTGGCAAAAGTAGAGGTTTCTCTCAAAGACAGCAAGCTCTTTTGGGTACAAATACATGCAGCAGTCTCACAATGGCTTCCAGGGGAGTTTTGTATTGAGGTTCAGTGAATTCATCCAATGATGTATATTGAGATCCATGCAATCATGACTATGCTGCTACACCGGATCTCTGGAACTGTCATCAGCATCTGGGTCATTTGAGGGGAGATGTGAAGGTGAGCAGAGGGAGCCAGGCAATGAAAATGATGTCTGTGTAAATTCCAGTTCTTTTCTGGGCATTAAACTTATAATGCCAGGGAAATGTGTCTCAAATTGAGAAATTTAATGCCTTCAAAGCACCACCAAAGCACAATTAGCAAATAGAAAAGAAATAAACAAAACACCACAACCCAATGGAAGTCAAGCAGGAGACTCTGCATGTAGTTCTGACATCAAAGGAATATTACCTGTGCTTTCATCTCCCTTTCCCCATGTGAGTTAAAAGTACAATGTGTCACTGAATATTTTAAGCATTTTCCATTTTGAAAGCTTAAATGTCAGTGTAATTTCCCCAATGCTAATTTCCATTGTGCTGTTCCAGGCTGGTACTTCAACAGAACATCTCCCACTTTCCACATGATTATCTCCATCTCTGCCTTTGATAGGTTTGCATCCATTTGCTTCAAGTATTCACTCTGGATTTGAACCAGTTGGTATTTCTTGACAATTTGCTTTGAACACTGTCAAATAAGGTATGGTACTGCCTTTTATGGGGTGTTTTTGATGTTCTACTTTCCCCTGGTTCCCCTATCCCTTTCTCTCTGTAATGTGGGATCATGTGGTTGCACCTAGACTCACTTGCTGTTTGGAGCAATCTATAATAGAACTACCTGGAAAAGAACATATCTTTATTTTTACTTTTTCTATGTTTCTTTCTTTAGAATGAACTTTGCATTGGAGGATTATTGACAAATATGTTTTAAAAAGATGTGTGAATAGAAACCTTTATGGTCCATCTTGTGGTAAAAAGCGGGTATTTTCTTTGCTCATTTGAATGTCGGTGGATTATTTATGCTGGTGCAATGTTTTGAAGAGATAAAATACTCCCCACTGTGCTACATGCAAATCTCTGCAATGTAAACATAAATAGTTGTTGCATATGCATAATCAAAGATATTTTTTATAATTATTGTTGGGTAGTTCAGTCCTCTAATGGCATCATCTGGTATAAATCAGTGCAGCTCTACTGAAGCCTGCAAAGCCCCTACCAGTTCGTACCAGATGGGACTCAAACTCGTCACTCTAAGTTTAGACCTGGAAAAAGAAAAAGAGAAAAAGGCAAAAGCCTGATAGTCCTCGAAAATGGAGCTCTTTGTTAATTCATGGAAAGCTAGAAGAGCAAGAGTGGCAGGGACTTTTCTTGATCCATTGTATGCCTCAGCCCTTATCTAGGGAGAACATTTCTGCAATGAGGGAAAGCATGGGTTTCTGTGCCAAGTTAGTTCCTGGCCCCTCTGCTCAGATGACTGCAAAGATTTGCCAGATAATGTCATTTATAATGTGAGCTCCTTTCTGCCAAGATTTGGACTAAGACCACCAGCTCTTTAGCACAGGCCAGCAGACTGCTGCCAGGTGCTAAGAATTTTCAGTCATTCACAACCTGTGCTGCATTTTTAGATCCCTGAAGGTGAAGGGTTTGAAATCTGGTTTTCTGTCCCCAGAGCAATCTTGTTTCACTGTCATTGAGCATTATCTTTTCTCCAGCATTGTACACAGCAGAAAAAACTTGCTAAAGCTACTTTGACACCCGATTCTACACCAGCTAAGACAAGAACCTCAGTCTTATCCTTTTGGTGTTCTGTAGACAAACTTTGCTCTGAGTTTATATAAAATACAATATCCAGTAGCATTCATTTTGACAAATAAATTAGACTACATCTTCCAAAGAGCTGCTAGTGGAGACTGCCCATGCTGGTTTTAATGCTATACATACGCATTTATTTCCAAATTATCAATGCTATTAACTGGCATACATAGTGTTTAACTGGCATACATGCATCCAACAGACATGAAGCTAACTTTGCATAAAAAGAGGTTGGCAACTTTTGAATGCTTTTGAAAGCTGAAAGCAAAAATACCTACTAAATAGTAAATTGTTGCTTATTACAAGATAATAGAATGTTCACCTAAACTTCATGGAGGAGCAAGATTTTACAGAAGTGAAGAGTACACACATGCACACACGATAAATGCATCCAGCTTTCAGACAACTAAAAGTTCACATTACTATGATCAGCTCTTTCAGGTTTGCCTAGGAGAGTTTTTACCTCTTTTCTGCATTTTCAACAAGATCCTCCAAAAGAGTTGTTATTCTTCTATAAATAAGCTTGATGTGGACACAAAGTTTTTTGCAAGAAGTCTGAGCTACTGTTAGCAGCTACTGAAGAGCTCTAAGTCCGATGTGGGTTTAATTTGTGATGAGTGCCATGGCAGAACAGTCTAACAATATAAGCCTGTTGGACATGTCGTCTGGGCTGTCACGTTCAATTTGCACATGACCTCCTGGCCAAAAAATGGGAAAGAAGTGGTAGAATGTGGGACTGAAAGCTTATATTATTGCTTTGACAGCTTCACTCATCTAGAAGTAATGCAAAATGCAATTTATATTTATACTCTCTGACCTTCTGTACAGAGAGGGAAACTATCTAATGATGGGCCATGGTAGCAGAGAAAGAAACAGATCTCAGTACAGCTGGAATTTGTCTACATTTTTTGCTTTTCAACCATTCAATTACAGTCAAAAGATAAATGAGACATGAAGAGTGCCTTGGTTAGGTAGTGACACAATTATTTTATAGTGAGTAGGCTCTGGCTTTGAGCCTTGGCAAAGGTTGCCATGCACGCCTTGTTTCACTAGATACAGATAATCTGCCTGCTCCCACTGGACAAATCCCCTCTGCTTGGAGGTGTGTCATTATGCCCATCACAGGAGGAGAAGAAAGACACCAGCAACTCGGTATCACTCTTCCCATGCATTTGAATATCCTTGAGAGAGGCTGATGCTCTAATCCTATTAACTACGATAAATCAAGTCAGGCCTAATTGTAAACCGGGACATTACTCATTTTTGTGGAAAATAGGCAGACGGGAAGAACGCATCTTCTCAGGGAAAAGAAATAAACAAACCAGGCTTTGATTCTGACAGAACTGCTGAAGTAAATACCAGGTAACACCTGAAGATCCTTAACAACGTCTCAGAGCAGATATCGTGCTGCCACAACTCAGCATCCTTCAGAGGGCTTCACTGCAGCCATGACTGTTTACAACAGCATGATTTGGCTCAAAAATTCAGCCTCCAGATGTATCTGTTTCTCTCTTTTCATCCAAAAGAGACACAGCATTTGAAGGAAAAGTTATTTGCAGAAATGAGCATTAAGAGAAGACAACAGGTAAAGAAAATGGGAAGTACAGGTTTTTCATATCCTGGTGTATTTTAGACAACTACACTAGTTTGAATTCTTCTCTTCATCCCGTTGATCCATTCTGCCTTGAAAATGAGTTGATGAAAGTCCATTGACCTCAACAATGAGGTTTTTTTCAGTTTTAATTGTTTTTTGTGGGACAGCCACATTTCAAGTTGTGTTTTTTTGCTTTTAAACATTGAATAATTAAAACCCATGTTATTGAACAACAATTTCAACTGATATCCAACCTTCATTATCGAATTCCTTTTTAAAAAGATATGGGATAACAATATTAATGCAACTATAGTCACTGTACTGTTAATATGTCAGAAAAGAACAAAAATGCAGAAACAAAGGCTGCAGGAAGGTGATGTTTAATAAATAAATGCAATAAGATGAGACAGCTAAGACAAAATAGTGCAATGATAAGAGACTGAGTAAAGATGAATATGTAATTTATCTTTCTTTTGGTTTATTTCGCAGCAAGAGCACTTTGTCCAAACCAATTGTTGTCCTTCAGGTTAAAAACCTCTTACTTCTGCATCTTTGGGAGCAGAATATAACTAGAGTTTTGAAATTATAAAGTAACTTGGAAACTAGTTGATTTATGTAGCTTCTTCGTCTGATCCCTGCAGGCTGTTGCGAGCTCGTTGCTTTCCAGCCTGTAATGTTCAGTACATGGATTTAAGTGATGGGCCACACATGAGGACTGAGAACTCTGGGGTGACTCTTCAGAGGAGAGGGGCAGGGCTGAGGATGAGCATGGCCTGTGAGGGGCACTCAGCAGTGTGAACCTCACAGTTGGTGTACATGGTTAAATCAATACCCACCTCCCTCCAGCCAAGGAGCATCACATCCCGACCAGGGAGTGATCCCCACAACAAACCTGCCTAGGTCCAAAACTTGCCTAGGTCTGACTCCTGCTGGCATCGCCACAGGCTTTGCCCTTGGCAGCAGGGGGAAAGATGAGGCCTTTGATTCTGGTGGGAGGGAGAGGAACGCCCTGGGTAACTGCAAGGTTGCTTTTGCAACCTCTTGCCCAGCAGCTGGTACAGTAATCAGTGCTCCCTCTCACACGCTTTGCAGGTCTTTTCCAGCTGAGTCACTGTGGAAAAATGGAGCAGTTGAACTGGTATTTTGGAGCTTTGATTTGGAGGGGGGAGAGGAAAAACTCCCCCTCCTTTGTCTGTACTTTTTTTCCACAGAGCTGCTGAAGTGAAGCAGTTAATAGTGATTCCCCCCCCCCCCCTTTTTAATCCACATCCCTGCCCTGTACCTGCCCTTATAATCCTCTAGCATGTGCTGGTGACATCACATGGCCATCAGCCCCCAGCTCCATCCCTGTGACTGTCATTAACTGTTGCAAGCAAATGAAAAATGACTGGGAGACTCGGTGGCTCCCACCAGTGACCTTGGGTATTATTAGAATGACCTCGCTTTGGCTTGACCATAAAGAAAACAGAAAAACCTTTCTTGATATCATCGCAAGGGGCTGGGGCTGAACTGAGGCTGTTTGAGGCGAGGAGCAGGGAAAGGAGTGGAGGAAACCATTAAAGAAAGTAAAGTAAATGTTCTGCGAAGATACAGTGGCCATAAACACTTGATCAGAGGCACAGCCCAGTCACCCAGCCCCCCAGCCTGACCCCTTGCCAGGACACAGAGGCCAGTGCTGCAGTTACAGTGCACCTTGTCACGTGTAGTTTCAACCCACCTCCTGTTCGTTGTTTGTTTGCTTTGTCTTTACAAAGATGTAACATCACAGGTAACCACTTCAGGGCTCGCTGGGCTCTCACATCTCATGTTCTGGTGTACTGCTCCAGTTCAACACACACCTCTGTCAACATAGGAGGCACCAGGCAGGATGCAGGATGCACAGACAGGGCAGGATGCACATATTTTTAAGTAGTATACACATGGAAATGCTGTCTGTCTACACACACCTACTCTATGTGCAAACACATACACATATATACAATACATGTTTATAAATGTATGTATGTATATAAACATATACACATATACAGCACATATTGTGCATTATTCTCAATGTATATGAATATGGATATAAAAAGAGCACACGTTCATCACACGTGTCTTGTGTTGCCTTCCATGTAATATATAATAGCATATAACAGTGGCATGTCTTCCTCTGTAGTCTAATGATACTACTAATAGAGATAGAAATAGTAAAAAAAGAATAAGAATACAAGTAAGAAATAATAATAGTAAGACTAAGACTAAGAATAGTTTGCACAGCTGGGCTGGGCCATGGGGACATGAGGATGCTCTCCTCTTAGTGCCCTCACTGATATGGACATGGGGGCTCAGCTGGGGCAGGGGCTGCCCAGCACCTTCAGCCCCGGGACCCCCAGCCTTGGTCCCAGTGTGGTGCTGGTGGACCCCGAAAGTTTGCAATGCAGACCCGGGAAGCCTGCGAGGGGAGAACCCAGGCGGGACACCGGGGTCCTACTGCCTTCAGGGTGCCTCACTGTGCAATGGTTAAAGCCCCGGAGGCAGACAAAAGCGATCATCCTCCCATAGTCCTGCCTTGCTTCTCTGTTGTCGACTGGAAATGGATCCGGTGCCCTCTGGACTTTAAACTCCCGAAGAAAAGGGCATTTTGTTACAGGTTATGACAGGTTGCAAAGGGATTCGGAGAACTCAAGGAGAAACAGCGAGCGGAATCAAGGCTTGGGGGGAGGGAGAGAGGAAGGGAGGGATGCTCCAGATGTTTGGAGGACAACTCGCAGATGACTTCAGACGACCGGTGTGAGCAGAAACCCCAATGGACAGCGGCCGTCGGCAGCGCATCCTGCGCCAGGGCTGCGCGGATCGGGGGCTCCTGCCCGGCGGAGCCCAGGTACCGGCGCCATCTCCTCCTCGGAAAACAAGGACCAGGCAGCACCAGATCTCGTTTTTCTGCTATCAGATGGGTGTTGTGTGAATGTTTAGAGAGCTTCCCTCCTGCTTTGCGTGGGGCAGGACGGGCTGCGTGTGACTGAGGCAGGAGGAACCACCTGTAATCGAGCTCCCCCCCGCCCAAATCCAATCAGGTTCCTCAACCAAGTCCTTCATCTCTTCCCTCTTTAGGGCCCGGGGAGCATCTCCACCGGCCTGCAGAGACGGGCTGACACCCAGCCGCTGCCGGGAGAGGCTCTCCATGGGGCCGCGCTCCCGCCTCTTAGCCCTTGGACCCGTCACGTCGTCAGAAGGATGCCAAGGACGTTATGGAGTCTGTCAAGCACTCAGTACTTCTGTCTTTAGTGGCATCCTCATAGACAAACTTCGCAGGTGTTAAAAAAAAAAAAAAAAAGAGAAAGAAATATGCCGGAAAAGAATAATAATACTAATAAAAGCTCAACAAGCTTAACAGCTGCTCAGGGACAGTGTAAACCATCTGATTTTGCAGGATAGGGCTACCATCCTAATTCTCCCTGGCAGCTTTTCAAGTGTGTTTCATTGCTGGTTGCCAATGGAGAACGGCTCAGTCTCTCCCTTCCAGCCCTGCTCGGCGCCTGCCGGGTGTCTCTGGGAGAGGGTTGGCACTGGGAAAATAAAATCACATCTCGGGAGCTGGGAGGAGGGGTGGAAGAGTCGTGTCTGCGAAAATAAAGAAGTTTTGAAGTGTCAGAGTGTAAATTTAAGAGATTCAGCCTGAGTAATGTTATGCCTTATGGCAGGTGAACGTTGCCCGGGAGCCCCTCATCCTCCTCAGGGCGGGGAGACCGCGACAATACAAAGACATTATGAGTACACGCGTGTAGCCACGAGTGACCTCTGTGCCAGTGTGACACCCTTGCGCAAGCCATGAGGCACACGGCGTTTCATCGGGAGAACGGGAGGCAGATGCACTGGGCACAAATCACAGCACACAGCATCTCTGCATCTCTTTGCCCTTCCGGTGCTGCTTTCCCAGGTTACTGCCAGCCTCTGGAACCTGCTCTTTCTCTTTGGCTCTTGGGTCTTATTTATTTTTGCAGTGTTGACACCCCAGTAACATGAGGGGTTTCCTCCGAAGTTAAGACCAAACCCCAACGAAATCCCAGAGAAATCTGCGCCGTGAACCGGAGCTGCCAGTTTCTGGAAACGCTGCTTGCAGGAAGGGTGAAAGTCATGAGCCTCTAAACAAAACTGTAACAAGTCCTGGCCAGTATCACAAGGGCAAACATCCTATGGGCCTCAGGGTTTGCTCTTATCCTTGCTTACACTGATAAGTCCTTTTGCTAAATCCCCCAAAGTTGCTTGCTCTTCGTTTCCTGTATAAAGTTACCGAAATCTGACAGATAAGACAGATTTATTGTTTCTGAATAAGACACATAAGAGACTACACTGCAAAAAGATCGGTTAAAACGTGTTGCTGCTTCAATGAAAGACTGTTGAAAAAATAAAAAAGGTTAACTTTAAACCATACCATGAGGAAAATCGTAATATAGTAAGGGGAGAAAAGAGGCAGCTCCCGGGAGAATAAAGACATTCTCTGCTCTGCTGTCACCCGCGATTTCACCTGACTCAGCTCAGGGTGACGCTTCTCCTTCTCTTATATTTTATGTTAAAATGCAGGGGACGCCTTCACAGGTACATGACATTGTTCCGCTCTCACACTAGAGGACAAGGTTGGGGGAGTGTGGCTGAAGTATGCGGTAAGGACGGGGCGAGAATCCTGGAAGTTTTTCTAAGGGTGATTTGAACAAACCAAATTAGCGGGGACTCCTGGGACTATAACGGACAATTTTTGCACTCTTTTCGGGAACCTGTATCATGTAAGGAAGGGTGATACATTTCGAATGACCGAAGTGTTTGCATCTTCCACTTTAGCGACGATTTTTTCCTGGTATTTCGTCGCGCTGCTGCTTTGGAGGGACACAGCCCAGCCCCAGCTTCCCGATAAATCCCAGCTTCCCTTTGGTTACCCAAAACTGTTGAAATTTGAGCTAGCGAGCCCCGAAATTTTTAGAAACGTGAACAGAAAACTATTCAGCGTGAAAGAGTGTTGTAAGTCCGGGAAAGATCTCACTCTGAGTTGGTTAAAAGAATAACATCAGCTAAAACTACAATCTGGGATCTCGTTGAGGGGTATTTGTACATTGTCTTTTATGGTAGTAAAAGAGGCAGAGGGACGATTAGCAGCTTTAAAGGTAAACGGGAGAGGAGAAGGGGGAAGAGGAAAGCCAGGTGGGAACGCGTCTGATGGGAAAAGAGCTTCCCTTTAGGAAGTCGCTGGGAGATGGGGAGCAGATGGCAATCCAGGAGCTAGGCAGCGCGATTTGCCCCTCTTCTAGAGAAAGAGAGGGTATCGCCCTTCCCTGGGTCCCCAGGATAATAAACTAAAGTGTCTGTCTGTAGCAGCCCTGCCCATCTTCTTTAGCCAACTTGACAAAGTGGAAGAAATATGACATGTGAATTATTAAAGAGGAGGCAGTTGACTCCTAACCTCCGTTGCTTTTTCTCAGAACCCATTACCTGAGAATTTATCTTGCAGGAATTACAGTTTCTGAAAGCTTCGGGAGGAGCAGCGAGGAGGGAGGGGGGCGTTTGAAGGAGAGTTTTGAAGGAATACCGCTGAAAAGCACCGGGTTTCACCTCAGCATTTGCACCACTCAAGAGGTGGATAACGTGTTAGAGAAAACAAGCCGCTCCTCCTCAGAAGTGGATCAGTTCTCCACGGGGAGCCGGGGAATAAAACCCTGGCTGAATTTAAAACGGCTATCACCACTTAAATACATTTTAAAAGTAGGAAGGGGGAAATGGAGAGCTTTTCCGTGGTTAAAGTTTGTCCTTTAGCCCCGGTCTACAAGTTAATGGGGACACTTGCTCAATAATCCCCTCTTCGCCCTGGGTGAAGCCGGAGCGGGTCGGGCTCAGCCTCATCACCCCCAAACAGGATTTACCTCCTGTCAGGGATGCACAGCCCGGAGCCCTGGGGAGAAAAGGAGCAAACTCTTAGAGCAGGCTTCAGAGTTCAGAGGATCCACCATAATTGTCCCTACAAAAGTGTCACAGTGCGGGAACTCTGAGGCCGAGCAACGAGGGGCTGCTTTTTTTATCGGCAACTTGTAGCAAAGGGACATATTAATGGCACGGACGTTTAGTTTTCTCTCCCCCCCCCCCCTTTTTTTATTTATGTTATTTAATGTATTTAATTATTTTTCATTTAGAAAGGGGGAAAACCCACTCAGGAAGAGAGGGGAGCGTGTGATTTTTTTCAAGTCCTTTGGGCATAGATTTGTATCTACCGCTGCCAAGCTGAAGGTAATAATTGAATCTCTCCCAAATCTTGGTGATAGAGCAGTCAGAAATGACTCCATCTGACAGCAGAGCCATGAGGCAAGTGATGGATACTATTGTCCAAGCCTGACCCTCCATTAACACCACCTATCAGCATCTGTATTCTGTCACCAATTCCCATGCCGGAGCCAAGAGGGGTGACTCTAATATTCTGAGCACATTGAAGGCTTCCATGCTGAGTTCAACCCTGCATCAACTAAATGGGTGGAGAGGATGACCTAAACCTTGCTCTCTCTATCTCCACTCGCCTTATTACCCCTCTCCAATCCCATTGTTTTGCAGGTGCCTGCAATTTGCTCCTTATCTCCTCACTGTTTATGAGGGCTTCTTTTTATTAATACAAAGGGAGAAATGTTATTAATATTAATTAACAAAATAAAAAATGAAGCAGTTTTGGGAATCCACCAAATGAATAATCTCATCCCCTAATTGGAGATGAAGTGTGTGGGGGGGAGGAAGGAGGTGTAAGAGAAACAGATGACCTACTGGGTGACAGGCACAGGTTGGAAGGGTGACATTTTATTGTAAGCCTCCTTATGAAAGGAAGAAAAGGAAAGGACCAGTCAATTTAATGCAGGGACCAAGAGTGCAAGAGTGTTGCTAAGAGACAGAGATGCTGCTAAAGTTCTGTGAGAAGCTGTACCCTGACCTTATGCAAATGGAGGCTTCCAACTCTTTGTGGAAAGGCTGCAAATTCCACCCACTGTGTCACCAATACCTGGCATCGAGCCTTTTATTCAAATGTTCTCTAAAAACACACACGCAGAGGATGTGACAAAGCATGACACATTTAGGGCTGGAAGGGGGGAGCTCAAGGGGGAGCGGGGCAGGGGGAAGGACGGATCTCATGGTGGAAATGTCACCCATCCATACCTCCTAGAGCCTGTCATCTCCCTAGGCTGAGCGTCGAGCCTCAGGATTCCTAAATTACCTTAATCCAGATCAATTAAGAGTCATAAATAACCTCTGTTCCTCTCGTGTGGGGGAAGCTTTGGGAAAACAGAGGAGCCACCACGATCTGCTAGCGAACAGATAGAGCTCTACTCACATCTGCAGCGCCTTTAGCTGCCCAGGGACTTCCCTCTGGCTTTTATTTTTCCCCGTGGCCAGAATACAGCAGGGAAAAAAAATCAACCTTAGGCACAGCTTAGCCAGGGCCCAGACCTAGAGGAAACCGCTCAATCTGGTAGAGCAGGGAGGTGAAACGCTCCCAGGGAAGTTCAAACACAACCTTCACCGAAGATCCAAGGTGAAGAGAGTGACTCTCCAGCGGCTTTTACTTACTGCAATCAGCAGAAAGTAAATACCCCTGCAGATCAATACAACCCAGATCCTGACAGAAAACAAGGGGGGTGTTTAAAAAGGAATTTGAGTTGCAGAGTGACACCAGAGTAATTAAAGATTTTTCTCTGCGGAAAAAAATAGTATAAAAATCCAACTATCTTTCTAGTATATTAAATACCTGTGCGGACTTGCATAGCGAGCCATGGCCCATCCCAGCCGATGCTGCACCCCCGCTGCTCCCCAAACTTTCCTCCTTCCTACTCCTGCACTTTGCTCACACATAAATGGTAAATTCCTGGTTTCCCAAGAATGTGCAGGTTTGCTTGGAAAGGAAGGGCTCTGTGTGTTCAGAATTATAAAAATACAATAAAAACAATAGAGCAGAATAATCCCGGTAACTCTCCTAAATGAAGCACAGTAAGTGCTGCAGGAGAGGGTGTAAGTTTGCACCGGTTAAATTCAATGCTTTTATCGGTTTACTTTAATTTCAGTTGGTCCTTGGGGCACTTTTGGGACTCTCGCGGCCAGTTTTCCTTTCGCAGGAGGGATTTCCCTCTCTGCTCTGAGCAGCAACTGAGAACTGACTCAGCTGAGGTCTGAAAAGTAAGTTGATGCCCGATTACTCCTCTTTTAGACCCACAGGCTTTGCTAGTGCATCAAAGCCGAGCTAGGGGAAACAGTTAAAACAGCTACAACCTCTCTGTCACCCCTAGACCCACCTGATCCCCCCTACCCCTGGCCCTATCCCTTTGCTGGGAAAAGCTGCTTTGGGTATCTCCCGTCCTCAGGACGTCCCAGACCAGACTGAAAACGTGACCCTTCCAAAGCAAACGGCTCAAGCCCGTGGATGGAGGTCGCGTTGCGAGGGACATGCTGCTCCCTGCGGTGTCACCCGAGCTCCCCGAGGCTGCTCCCCATGCAACCCCCGCGCCTCCCCGCGTAACCCCGGTTGTGGGTGCCCTGGTTCAGGTGGGCACAGTAAATGAATTTAGCCGTGCAAATTGACCAGTATATCTCTATATTTTTTTTAATAGTAAGACTTTTCATAATGTGCACAATACTATTAATATTTCATATTAGCAGTGTGTCTATGGTGAACTTTGTAATGGGAAATTCAATCGCCGCTGTAAATATTAATGGAATATGAAATCAAGCCACAGCTTCCATGTAGCACTGACAGTAAAACGGAGTGAACATGTGGTGGCCCTGGGGCAAGATAGGCCTTTCCTCTTGTCTCTCTCGCTTTATTACATTAGCCCCAGCCTCTCCTTACAGTTCTGGGCTCAGAAGCTGAAGTTCACAGGTCAGCCATGACAAATGTCCCTACGTCTAGCCAAACAAGACCCCCTGGCCTTGCCATTACATCTGCCCAACAAGCCCCTGGAGAGTGCTTAAGGGTGTCTGTTGCAGGTAAAGAGCTCTTTAGAGCAACTTTCCAAACCGATTAGCAGAGCGGAGGAGCCTGCGGCCCCTCCAGGCCTGTCTGCGGAACACCCCCCACTTCGGGGGGCACAGGACCGAAACCCCCTCCCATGCCCCGCGTCCATGCTTGGCTGCCAGTGTCCCGAACGGCACTTTCCTGGAGCTTCCCTTGTTTCCCTCCCACCCCGGTGTGCCCCGACGCCGCCAGCGGGACTAGGAGCATCCCACCTGGACGCGGGAGCGCGGGTGTCCCCAGAGCGGAGGGACCGGACGCCGATAGCCTTTTTGGCTCATCAGCGCCTGGGTTGGGATTAGCGCAGGAACGACAACCTCCCGGGCTCTATTCCAGTCCCCCCACCTTCTTTCCCCTATTTCCAGTACTTTTTCTTGTATAAACATCGCTTCCAAGCGCTGCCTTTTTTACAGTGGGCATTAATCTTCATTTGTTAGGGGAAAGCTTGTCAGAATTTCCTCTTGCTTTTCCCCTCAGAGGTTTTGGCTGCCCGGTGATTTATGTCTTTTCTCCCCTGGCTCGGGGCTGGCTTCTCCCCTGCCTGGAGGAGCTCCGGGAAGGCGGGAGCAGGGCTTGGTGCCCAGGAGTAGGCTTTGAACCCCTCACCTCTGCCCGCACCGTGAGAAGGGCAGAGCCGGGTAGAGCCTGGCCTGCCCCAGGCTATCAGTGGCACAAGGCACCGTGATAGTAATAAAAAAGAAAAGGGCGTATTTAGGTGATTGGGTAGAAGAAGGTAACGAATGGGCTAGAATCCCGAAGCGTACTTGGGCGACAGTCCTTTTTGTCTCACTAGGCAAAACTTCTTCCACTCTCCTTTACCTGAGAGGGGCAAACTCATGGTACCCCAATAGCCCTACTCATTCCTACCGCCCCCCCCCCCCCCCCCCCCCCCCACC
>JANRGW010032548.1:0-36158 GCA_024733675.1 Psilopsiagon aymara
GTGCTGAGGCACTGGCACAGGGTGCCCAGAGAAGCTGTGGCTGCCCCATCGCTGGCAGTGTTCAAGGCCAGGTTGGACACAGGGCTTGGAGCAACCTGCTGTAGTGGAAGGTGTCCCTGCCTGTGTCAGGGGTTGGAACTGAATGAGCTTTAAGGTCCTTTCCAACCCAGACCATTCTATGATTCTATGATTATTGTTCCAGTTGCCTGATGGGATAATCTTGCTGCCAAGAAGTGACACGATCCAGCTTTGCAGTGCTTCTGGACACCCTGCACTCTTGCTTTGGCTATTTTCAGGTTATGCTTTCAGAGGCTTTGTGCAGTGGAATCACTGATGAAAGCTGTAGAGAAGCTAGACCTATACTTCCCTTTGGCAGACTAAACGGATCAAAGCAAGAGAAGGAACAGAGATCAGAACAGGGTAGATATATCTGGTAATTGGAAGTGTACAGTCAGTGACATTTGGTTGACATCTCAGTGCTTCTAAACAGAACTATTATTATGATCCTAAAGAAAGTATCTTCTAAAATGCCTTAATATTGTAAATAGAAGAACAGCTTGTGGATCAGGCTTAGTTATAAATGCCTGTAACTTCTCCAGTGACGCAGGAGCTGTAGGTATTTCCACTTCTGATGTGCTATAAACTCTTCCAGAAGCAGGGAAGCATTTTCTTTGACCAAACTTGTGTGTTAATCCTTGTGCAGACGTGAACAAGTAGCCTATCTCAGTCTGTATATAAAGCCTATCTCAGTCTGTGGCATACGAAGCTAACATGCATTTTCAGCATCAGGCCCCTCTTTGTGGCAGTACAGCCAGTGTTAAATGATAATGGAAAATTGCCACAGATTTCAAGGCACAGTTAAAGCTTTATGATGACTTTCAATGTTGTAATCTAACACTAAAGAAACCTCTTTTGTTGGAACATCAATGTGTCATTTCAGTTTGTTTGTCTGCAGGTGCTGCATTTCTCCGATCTTTAACACTCCTTTTAGTACTGTTTCTTTTAAAGCAGTTTTTTGGTGGGTTTGTTAGAAAGGAGAAGGCCAGTACTTCCTCATTAATCTGGCATTTTTCTGATAACTCACAACAGTTATAGGTCAGAAGGACATTTTCTTCCTTTGATCAATGTCTGTGACATCCTAGAGCAGTTTTAATTCTGAGCGGGAGGCTGGGTGAGAGTGCTGCAGGTCCACAGGGCTTTGGCAGACAGCTCCAGGGATTCTTTCAGCAGCTTCTTGAAGAACCCAGTGAGTTTTGTAATTAAATATGATATTTTCACTCAGTCCCGTAAAGGAGCTTGTGATTTTGTTAACGTGTGAGTTAAGTTCTTCAAGTCTCTGTCTATTAGCAAGGGCTGTGAAGGACATTTCTTTTAAGCCTTTGAAAGCTGGCGGTGTTTTTGTCCGTATCTAACCAATAGCATTCCCGTTAACTTCAGGCAGTTCAGCAAAGGTGACATGGAAAAGAGCAGTAACATTGCTGACACTTCAGATTGTAAACAAAAAAGGATTAAATTTACTTTTCAGGAAACAGGCACTAAGCTACACTGAAATCATGACCAGCCAAAATATCACTGGCACATCAATACACACTCATTATGTATATTGAGATATAAAAAGAAGAGCTGCTTTTTTTGGCCATGACACTCATTCCTATTTTTAAATTGTTCATATTTAATCATTAGAGAATACTTTGCAGCAGTATAGGGATGCTGTTAGATGACTCCATCTGTTCTATGCTATAGTTTGGCACAGGGAATTCCCATATGCACTTATCTGGAGGTTTCCCATTGACTCATCGTGTCTGAAACTGGAGAACTTGAAATTTCCTAACCAGATGACATACATCTCTGGTCTCAGTTTCTATCAGCTTGTGGTTTCTGTGAGGCTTTTCTCAGCTTGTATGTTGTGATTTAAGGTGGAGAATATAGAAAATCATATTGACAGCAGGAATTTCTTTATCCCATACATAAAGGTTAAACGTGCATCTCAAAACAAGGCCAAAAGTAATCAAACCTAACTTTTGTGCTGTCACCCCTCTGCAGTGCTCATTATTTGTGAAGAGCCCAGACTGCACACATCTGTACATACATGTAGCTTCATGCATTGCAGAATGTTCCATGCATGAAGTGTATGTATGTACATGACTGAGGCTCACGCTGAAGAGCAGCTGTGTGCAGACCACTCTGCTGCACCACGCTCTGTACTGGCAGGGTATTAACACCATGGTTTCTTTTCTGTGATATTTCTGTGTAGCAGACGTGTCCATTTCCGTATTCTCACTGCTTTGATTTTGCTTACTTCTGCTACTAATCATTGTTGTTGTTTTGCTTTGCAAGCCCTTTACTAACCAAGCAGTGTTTCTCCCTTTCCTGTCTCTTCCAGGACTGTCATGTAAATATCCACTTCTTCAAGGTAGTTTTCTCCTTGGTGTTCTCCCACACCCTTCTCTCCACACAATTGTCTTTACCAGTGTTTGAAGTTTATTAAGATCACTTTCATTCTCACCTTATTTTAAGGATGCACTTGTTATTTCCCCAGTTTAAGCTCTCCTAATGGATAAAAAAATGCAATATGTGTCTTCTGTGATTTGTCATAAAGTAATCACTGGATCCAAATTTTTCTTACTCAAACCTCAGCAGATGCCTTTCCTTCTGAAGGAATTAGTTAAATGAATGCCACCTTCTCATGGAAAATGGAAAATGGTGCATCTTTAATTTGAAAGACACTCATGGAACTTTAACTAGCTTCCACAGATCAGATAATGCTCATGTTCACTGTATATTTAAATGGATAAATCTGCATAATATAGCATGCATGTTTTATGATATAGTATACTACATAGATTGCTATGTCTTAGTTGGAGTATACTATATCATAAGATATTACCCATATGCACAGTTGCTCTGATACCTGAAATACCAGTTCACCTGTTTACCTTCCCATTTTACTTTCACTAATCACCACATCACTGAATCAGTGCTGTAAAAGACCCACATCAGCATCAAGAACATACATGTGTGAACTTCTTGTTGCATGTATCTCTAACAAATTCTCTTGCTTTTATTAAGGCAAAAAGGTTACTGACACAAATCCTGCTTTCAGTTTCAAACATTGGTTAATTACAATTTAAATGTAATTTGAAGTTCTGTGATATAAACTGTTTCAAGAATCTAATAATAATTGAACCCATTATCGACTTCAAGTAGTGTTTTTGCAATTTAAGTTGACCTGAAGCAGTTGACATCTTATAGCTCAAAGCTTAACATGCTTAATTTAAAAGACACATTTTAGTGTGAAGAGTTGCTGATATCATTAATGCATGATTTTACCAAATGCTTTAATGTTGAACTAGAAAAACAAAGAGTATTTGTCATTACCAAATATTTCCTAATGCAGTAATCGTTTGCCATGCAATCAGTAACTTTATTTTTTCTTAACCTTGATCTTTATCTGGTATCTTTATCTCAGAAAAGCCTGTACAGAAGAGGACTACCCTCCCTCAATGCTTTACATCTCTTCTTACTTGAAAGTAAAATCACGTGGTGGTTTCATTGATGAAACTTGTTTAATGCAGGGACGTTACAAGTTTCGCTGTGTAAATGTATTTTAAACCAGAGCAAATCTACCTTGAAATAACACCTCTGGGATAAATGTGAAGTTATGTCTAACATGGTGTTAATCACTTTGTGGTAAGATCCAGACCTTGAAGTGCACTGATATAACTGACAGGTTCCTTGGTCAGTTTGTGTTGTCACCAAAGGAGTGCTGCTAAGAAAAGAGCTGAACAGTTTCCTACAGCTGCTTCCTAGGCAAAATTCATGCTTAGTCCTTGTGGATCATAAATGTGAATACAAAGAAAGTTGGCGTTTGTTCTGATGTGAAGAGGAGACTTCCATGGGATAAAATGCTTCTTCTTTATTGTCTGTCTTTCCTCTGTATGCTATTACAAATCCCTCTTCTGCTTGCTGCTGGCAGTGACTTAGCATCACTAACCTGAGCTCAGAAGCGTCACTGCATGCTGCATTCTGCAGGCTAATCACCACTGACGTTAGCATGTCTATGGAAATAATTTTGTAAGTAATCAGTTTATGTGGGACGTCTGGGGAGGTTGTGTTCCCAAGATTGGAATTGAAAGGAAACAGCAGGAGTTGATAGAGGAAGGCTGTGTTCCTGAGGATAAAGTAACACTTTGGAGCTAGAAGCCAGTAAAATGTGCAAACCTGATTTTATAATATCACAGCAAATTTGAGAATGCTGTGAGCGAGGTCCAACAGCAGCGACACTTGTTTATGGAATTACCAGTCACTGGGAAGCGTCACACATTGCTGCTGCTTTTGCTCCACCAGCAAAGTGTGTATTTAAATAGATTATTTGCTTAATATCATGCAGAAAGTGCCTTCATCTTTGTATGTGTGTGCTAAATAATTTCACTGGATGCAGAATCCCAATTTTGTAAAGTCAATGCTGGTCTGCAGCATCTCACGGCTGTGGTGT
Source organism: Psilopsiagon aymara (assembly GCA_024733675.1). Lineage (NCBI taxonomy): Eukaryota > Metazoa > Chordata > Aves > Psittaciformes > Psittacidae > Psilopsiagon > Psilopsiagon aymara. Next base: position 4,496 of record JANRGW010032548.1, read on the forward strand.
GTTCGGTGGCAGAGATTTGCACTAAGTTCAGGTAGAATTGAAGTCATTAATGATTAGTTTATATCAGAATTTTACTCTTTTTTAGCTATATATAGAAATGAGGTTTATGCTTAAAAGCAAATTCTACGCTCCAGGTTTTTGTATTACTGAAACTTCGCAGTAATTAGCATAATTAAAGAATGAAGGAGCATATATAAAAGCAATTCTTTTTGTCACTTAGGGATTTGCTGTTCTAGCATTGCGTTTGTTGTCTGAGGTTTGTGTCACTGCTACCGCAGGATATTTCTGCAAGAATTCTTGAATATTATTCCTAGGCAGCCTCTTTAATTACATTTCATCTCATTAGACACTGCTCTGTTGCAGGGGGTGGCGTGTTTGGCAATGAAAGCAGAAAACAAATAGACTCAGGTGGCCACAGGATTATTAAACAGATTAAACATGTTGACAGTGCCAAATGGGAACCTGGAAGCTCTTCCCTCTCCACATTTCACTGCTCACAGCCAGACATCCGCTATCCAGGGCAGTATCCTCCAAAAATTCTGTTCTTAAGGTAGATAAATCCCTTTTCGTATTACTCTTTTTCATAGTCATTTGACTTCATTGTCTTCATTTTCTAGGGGATATAGTAACCTTAGTCTTCAGCCTGGTTAATTTGGGCATCACTTAGAAATCATCTAATGAAGTACCTCATACAGTTCTAACTTCTGTACAGTAACATAAATAAATAAAATTTAACAAAAAGATGAATAGGGAATGAGGTTATAACCCCCCAGAATAAGCAGCTCTGAGTGGCGTGTTAAACCGTTGTCCTTTAGGAGTCTCTTACTGCCTTTATTGTAAGTAAACTCCCGTTGAACGTGATGTCGAGCTTGAGAAAGTGATTTCTGCTTGGAGTAAGAAACCACACGGGGTCAGTAAAGAACGTGGAATAGCTCCCAAAGCAAGCGGCTGGCAAGCAGAAGTCTGGAAAGAAATGAAATCATGCAAAGTGATTGTAGGTATATATTTAGAAATACACAGACCCATTAAATTAAACTGCTGTTTGGATAAAATGCAGTGTTCTCATACTTTACTCAAGATTTTCAACTGTAACTGATGATTTTTCCACTAATCAAAGTACTTAGTAATTTGCTGCTGTGCAGGCGAGCACTGCCTCTGCTCACCTTTACAGTGCTCAGTTCATCTCTGCCTGTAGGTGCCTCAGGAATTCCATGATTACCTGTCTTTCTGCCTCCGTCATGCTCATCTTTATACGCTATCTGCAAGTAATGGACCTCAGTAGGAATCTGCAAGTCACTGCGTAGAACAAGCTCATCAGTTTTGTGAGCCTGCCGGGTGTTAATAGAGGCATGGGATCCAAGTAGCAGCTCCTGGTAGGATTAGGAAACATAATTCCGTTTTACTAATTGCCCAGGATTCTTTGGCACACCACTTCTGATATCTGTAACCCAAATTAATTCAGAAGCACTCTGATACCATCGTTCGTAAGTGAGGATCAAAGCAGTTCAGCACGAGGGTGGGCTTCAGGAGTGGGTTTCCTCTGTACTTCCACATGATTTCTGCAGAAAGGCATTTCTCATCCTTTTTGTATATGGCACAATTAATTTTTTCAGGCAGATCCTTCAAATGAATTTACTATTGCTGACCAAAAGGGTAAATATGGCACAAGTTTAAGGGGAGGAGGAGAAGAAATGAGGGGAAAAGTAAACTAAAGACATAGAACAGTCTATAATTAACTCCCAGGTAGAGTGTTACTGCCCTCCCCATTTATATTTTTATGAAACATCCTGTTTGCCTCCATGCCTTTTTACAGGCAATGAAAATGATAAGAATTATTTTTCCTACCTACTTCTTCAATAACTACTTTAGCTTTTGAAGTAAAAAAAGCATTTCCATTTTTATATGTTGCATTATGTCACAGTTCACCATAGTGACATGGCTGTCATGAAAATAAATGATATATGAGTGCATATAAACAGTGTTCTGCGCATTTGCCTATATTCAGTGTTCTTCTTGCTGAAATGAAGTCTCGCTGGGATGTAATTTCACCAAGGAGTACATGGCTGAAAAATGATCTGTATAAACCTTGTGCATCCTCAATAATGCCTTTGGTCCAGATTATCACTCCGGCCCTGGTGTGTCTTGCTATATTGCAGTGCTAAGTATAGGCAAACCAGTTTGCTCCAGTCTGATCCAAGCATGCTCCTTTCTATATAGATAAATATGTATGTGTATACATTGAGTGCAATATGCTCCTTTAATTTAGTTCATTAGTTAATTTGTTCTTGCAAGGAACAAATAAGAATCAGTGAGAGTGCACAACAGGATGGGACAAGACACATGTTGCTGTCTTCTTTATGAGCATTTGTTAAGCCAAGAAAAGAAGCAGAAGAGTCTGAGACTTTGTCTTTTGTTCTGTTTCATGGTAAATTTAATGCAAAAGCATCTCCCCAGATTGCTCAGCACCCATTTTGTAGGGAAACAGCTAAAATGGCCAAGGAAGTTCATTCTCCCTGTTGACTTGTAACAGCAATGACATAAGCTCAGGCTGGAGCAAGGTGTAGTGCTCGTGCTGTCCCCACCCTGGTTTGAGCTGATTTGCTGTTAAATCATCCAGAGTTTAGGCTCTAACTTTCTCTTTTCTGTTGTTTCCATGACTACAAAACTCAAAACGCTAATGAATTATAAGCTTGCATTAGGTTATGGTATTAAGCTTAAAACTCAGTCTGGTGAAGTATTAGATCTTGCTGGGGCTTAGAAATGGGCTTTCTCATTTCAAATTCTCAGCATCCTGATAATTAAGTTGTATAAACTAGGAAACTGATAGTCCTTCATAGCATCTATAATTACATGGAATTGAAAATGCAATAATCTAAGAAACAAGCTGCCACTATGATGGAGAGCAGTTGGTGAATGGGAGGTTTTTTCCTCCAGATTTGACTTGTAATTTATTGCATTTATTTACTTTATTAAAGGCTTGCTTATAGCTCAATGTGTTGATCAAAATCCCCAATGAGCTTTCATGACTGGAAACCTGAATAGGGCTTTTCATCCTTCCTTGAGACTTGGGTAAATTATTTCAGTTTCTCCTTTTTACGTCCTTGGTATGAGTTTTGCCAGTTCTGTCAGTGACAGTACCTACAGTTCATCTGAGATCTGAGCTGCTCTGATGCTTCTGGTGTAGAGTCCAGGTAGTGGCAGACATAACCGAGCATTGATTTCCTACTTGCAGCCGAAGCCTCCTGGGCTGTAGTAGTGAAACTGGCATGTCACTGTTTAGACTGTTCTTTCCTTACTTCTCACCGCCCATTTTGCCATTTCTTCAGGTGGTACACCGAGTGTTACTTGCAGCTTTGTTATAGTTTTGTGTTAATATATAAATTTGGAATAGAAACATTGGGAGCAATGTGGGCTACTGTGAGATGGGTTGTTCCATCAGCGGGTGACATCCAAAGAGCAAGTTGGAGTCTATTAAAGAACTGGTGAGAACTTGTTACAGTGTGAGAAGCTGTGATTTTGTCAGTTTTGCAGAGGAATTGATAGAATTGTGGCAAGAGGACACAGACCTTGGGACCCCAGATAGAACCTGCTCTGTCAGGCTGCTGACCCTCACACTGTCAAAACTGATTTTTTTGGAATGGAGTCTGAAACCAGTGCTGCTCTGTTGTCGCGTCCTTCATTTGCTGTTTACAGCTGAAGGGCAGAGCAGCCAGTGCTCGATGGAGTCTGCTGTAGAGAAGGGGAGGCGATGCTGGTGTGCAATGCAGAGCAGAGCTGTGAGTCTCCAGGCGGCTCAGCTACTGGGAGCAAAGCGTTCCATTTCTGTCCCCAGTAGGTGTCAGTGGAGTGAATTGGTAATGATGAAATGTGGCTGAAGTTGTATGTGCTGTATGTGTACCTCCACACACAGAATGGGAAGTCAGCAGTGTCGTTAGATGTTTTGTCTTTATCACTTCCTCCTGTGGAGAATTTGTTACCAGAGATCTCTCCATTGGGCATCTTGGCCTTGCAAAGAGCAAGTTGCCTTGACAACCGAGAAGTGCATCCTCTAGTGAACTGCATGTTCCTGGCCTTTTGTTGGTCTGGCATATTTTTCCATGGGAAGTGATCAGGGTTTCTTCCTTCTGGAGCCGTGTTTGAAGGGTGCTGGGGTGTGGCAGCAAGTCTGGGCTGTTTTGAAACCCAGCGTTGGTTTTCCATGTGGGAACAAATCCAGTGTTGGTGGGCTGGCTGCAAGAGATAAGGTATAATGAGGGTGAGCAATACAGGCTGTTAAAGCGCAAACACTGCGATATGTAGCTCATTGCCCTAAAGAAACCAAAAGTAGGAATGTGGATTGTGTAACTGGTTTTCAAATTCTTCACAAATTTCATTTGTTTATTGGCTAAGGGGAAAAATGACCAATTTAGTCTTTTTGCTCTTAAATTCTTAAGTTTCTGAACTAGAGCTAGTAACTGGAGGGCATAGGAGCCAAAGTGCAGATTTATTTTGTCTTCATTACATTACATTGTCTTCACAGTAAAAATCAGAAAGAAAGTTTTGAAAAGACTCAATGAGAATTTGCAGTTGGAAATGTAATGCAATAGTAAATTTCTGTTCCCTAAATCACTTCTTTTGCTTCTTTGCACCACACTTCTCGTTAGGTTTTGGAGAAGACTTTGTTTTCTTCTCGTATCTAGAAAAATTGCTACCCTTGAATTAAATATGCAGTAATAAAACAGTGCTACAGCACAACCTGAAGTATCGTTTCCAAAAAGCACATACCCAATGAGAGCCTGTCCAGTGTAACACATTGTACCTTCATAACACTCCATGGAGGGGTGAACTTGGGCTGAATATGTAAAGTGTGTCTCACCTGTGGTTTCAGGGTAAACGAACTGGCCGAGATAAGGTGTGTCCAAACCAGAGGAAGTAAGATGATGTGCATGTCTTGTTTTCTTCTTAGATTAACTAATTTATCTTTAACATACTGGTTTCCTGGTTGGTTTGCTGCAAGCTGGCTTCAGTGTAATAATGTTGTCGGTTTATCAAATATATTAAACCACGCAGTTGGAAATGGAAAATTAATCCAGGGCCTGGAATGCCTTCTTCAACGTCAGCAAGTTTCGATACCCATAAAAAGTAAAGGTGGATTAAAGTAGCATTCTGCTATTTTCAACTTCAGTCATGGTACAAGAGGCAGAATATCATTGCTCTTTTCCAGTAAGCTTTTATGAATCATTTGTGTTTACGTCCCTTCTGTAGCTGCAGAACTGTTTTTGCTCCAGGAATCTGGAAGTGTGTTGGTTGCATGGCATTTTTTCTCTGCATTATCCAATGCGTATCAGATACAAACTCATGGTACGGCTCACTGGGAGCATGTTAAAACATTCCCTGTTCTTGACCTTATGAGTATGCATGTACTGCGGCTGGCTGTGGATGCACAGAAACTGGAATACCCCCTGAGTGTCCTTATCCCTCTGTGATTGGTCATGTTGGTGAAACAGCATTCCCAGGAGCTCTGGAAATCACTTCTATCCACAATCTGTCCTGGTTTTAGTGCTTAAGTTAGCCTTAACAGAGCATAAGCCTCAAATAGATTCTTTTGCTTTCTAATTACCAGTAAAGGCCTTCATCATGGGCAGTCGTGGATGCAGAGGTGACAGTAAACGTAATGGTGTGTCCTTTTACATGTAATTTATGTGAATTAAAATGCATCAGTAATGTAATGTTTTGTCTACATTTAGTTTTCCTGTGCTTCTCTCCCTGGCTGTATTTTAACAGTAGTTTTGAAGTACCCAAAATACATAAATTGGTTTTTATGTGAAAAGACAGTGTCCATCTTGGGAGGTATTATTGAGAAATTCAAAAAGCTGAGGGAAAAATCTGCCCAGCAAGTTATTTTCCAGGCAGGTCATAGGAAGAGGTTAACATTTCTCTGTATAAAGAAAGTTTGCAAGTCAACCACTGTGTATAACATGTATGAGGCACAACATTCGTTCACTTTGTAGGTTTTCTGTAAAGAAAATGTAGATTTTCTGGGTTTAATGTAAAGCAATTTTAATACTTGAAGACATTTTCCTGATCCTTTAGTCATAACCAGGCATCATTAGCTGAGTTTCTGGCATACTTTTGTCTTGCCCCATATTCTACGTTAAGTTCTGTAATGAAGGGCAAGGTTAAAGGCTTTCCTTAAGTCCATCAATGTCAGTTGTTACTGTTGAGTTGTGACATCTCTGCTGAGTATAGAAACTTCCATGAAGCTCACAAGAGATGTTTTGGTTTAGGGTTGTGCTTCAGGGTGAATTGAATAACATGGAATATACACAGCAGCTAATTCTCAAAGACAGGTAATAAGTGATAGATATTTCAGGGTTTATTTCTGCCCCCTCACAAACTTGGTGGCACAGGTAGCATCTATAATGGTTTCCCTGTGTTTATCTAACTTTATTTCCATGCCCATAGCCTAATTTTGCTCCAGTAGCTCTGTAAATTCTTTTAAATAGTACTAAGAAGATGACAAAGTGATAACACCTTAAGCTAAGTCATAGTTGAAACATGTTGCTGTAGTGTTTTGGGAAGCTCTTAATGCATCACCTATGAAAGCTTTGATTTGGATTATTGTTGTATCCTGTGTTGTATTGTGTCCTCCTGTGACATGCTTGCCAGTGTTGAAATTCCCACTATACTTTCACTAGGACCTTAAGCCAAAAAGCAGTTACAGGAACTCGTATCTAAATGTGAAAAACTTTTCTCAGCACACTCATGAGCAGTGTCCTGGCCGAAGGGAAATACGGACCTTTGATAAGGGTCTGATAATTTAATAAGGTCATTCGGCCATTCCATTTCATTCTCTGTGCTTTCACTGAGTCAGCCTGGTCGTTCTTGATGGCTGATCTTCATGGATGCTATTTTATTACATAGGGTTTGCAAGAGGGTTCTCTCCTTATACATCCCAGTGCCTCGGCTAATGCACTGAGGTAGCTCAGCGCTAGTGTGTGATAACCAGCACTGTCACCTTCCCATCAGCACAGTGCTATGGTCTGACATGCTTTGCTCCATGTTCCAGGAGCAGAAGGCACTTAAGCCCATCAACCTAGCAGGAGGCACCCGATGTTCTCCTTAAAAATCTACCATCTGAAAAAAGAAATGATCAAATTCAGAGTGACATCTAATTTAAAGAAGATAAAAGCTGTTAGTAAGAGGAGCATCTCTCCGTTGTTCATTGAGTAGAAGCGTTTCCTTGCAGAGGGGCCTTGGCTTGGTTCTCTGATCTTCAGATCCTGACAATTTCATCTTGCATGTGTTTGATCCTGAGCTTCCAGCTCTGGGAACAGCAGGGGGCATAAGAGCCTGCGGATGAACCTGCACCTCTTGTCATTTGAAGGGGCCGCCAACCCTGAGCCTGGGGCTGCAGCGTTGCCAGGAGCACTCCCTGCCTGAGCAGTAGTTTATGCCCAAAGAAACAAACTGCCCAGGAAGAAACTTGGATTTGTTGTTCTGAATTACACGGGTTTTGACCAAGCTGTCAACAACCTACCCAGTGGATTTAAAGTATAAGAAATAAAGCTGGTGTTTTCCATTCAGTGCCTGATTTGGAGCTGTTATTCAGTGAAAAGACAGATATTGAAATTGCTTCTTGTATTGGAGGAGCAGGATCTTTTTTCTGAGATCCCATATGTGAGAGCATCACAAAGGCATGGCCAGCAAAGCTCTTTCTTTAAATTATGTCTTCATCTTGTACAAATAAAGGATATTGGGGGTTTTTCTCCTTTTTTTGTGCTGCTTTCATTCAAGCAATAATGGTGATGGAAGAAATTCCACATTTTAAGCTGCATTGCAATTTAAAAAAGAGAGCTCACAATTGCCAAAATTCATATCCCAGGTATCAGACTCTCTGCATTTATAAAGTTGAAGGAAGAATCATCCAATTTGAATATGCTTTCCAAGTGACAAGTGGTTATTCTATCAGAGGATCACTTGACATTACTACATTACTGCGTGCAGTAGCAAAGTACTGGAGTCCATGGATCGAGTCTCCCCTTTCAGTCTTAATGGTTTTAAACTTGTTTGTGGAGGGGAAAGTTTGTATCTTCCAGTTTCCAGCAAGGCTGCCAAAGGTATCCACCAGGCCAGGCTTTTAAGATGATTTATTGCATGACTTTGAATAAACTTTTATTTCTGTGATTTTCTTTGTCTGTAAAACAGTGATAATACGCAAATACTGTACTTCTGCAGTGAGAAAAGTAGTTCTCCTTAAATATGGAGCATATATGAATGGCACAAAGTAAATTGACCATATTAAAGGTGATTTAGCAGACACACTAGATAGATGGGGGGAAAACGCTTCTATCCCAGAGGCTTTATTTCTGCTGGTCTATGGAATTGTTTTGAGAAAAAGAGGGATATTATGTTGTAGCCTGCATTGGCTTTTGGTGAGTCTTACTTTTTTCTCTTCTATTAACTTTGAGATTTGAAATGCAACTTACTTGAACAATTATATGGTGTCTCATATGAAATACTGAGACTGTTGGCAACCTTCCTCAGTAGACTGTTGCTGAGGCAGAGCCTTTGTATGTAATATTTCTGTTCCTCCCTTTTCCAGATCAACACTTGATTGAAAATCAGAGTTGATTGTGGTGCTAGTTTGAAAGTGACCATGTTCATCTGCATTAATTCTCATGTGTGTTTTTTTTCCTAATGTAGGTAATTCTTCTTAATGCATGTCAAAGATTTCCTAACACTTGCTATGCAGTGAGCTGAAGAATTACATTTTAAAAGAGAATGTATTGAAGAGTCTGTGTATGTCCTAAAATGCCCTCTGTAGATTGTAGCATGACATTTTTGAAAAGCGTTTTTTGTATTTCAAAACAAAACCCCAGATAAGGCTGCATTTGGCATGAAAGTGAGTGACTTCTTTTTTCCTTTGGCTTTGGTTTTTGCTTTGGTTTTGCTCTTCTAACCAGATAAGTATATCTGCCTTTATCTGGTTGTACATGAACAGTTTCCGACTTCATTCAGTGATGTCAAAAGTATTGTTGGAATGAGTCGTTGAAGTTGTGTCTGTGTAGCTTTTGTTATGCAGCCTTTCTCCTGGGAATGCCACTTCAGATACGGTGATCTTCAGTTCTAACCTTCACCCGGTGATCTGTTCTGCTAAGGAAACTGGCTGCTCTTCTTACTTTCCCGTTTTTGTGTGTGTATGTGTGTGTATGTTCTTCAGAAAGCCAAACTTGGGCCAGCTGGTAACAAAGTCATTACTCCAACAGAAGACAGGATCTCAAGTGTGCCATCCAACAATCTGGACAGGGTGAAGCTGACAGACTTCAACTTTCTCATGGTTCTTGGAAAGGGGAGCTTCGGGAAGGTAGGAATGAATTCTCAATAACTCTTCCAATCACATTCTTCTCCTTTTTTTCTTTTTGTCCTTGAGGAAGAATGAATTTATAGATCTGTAAGAAGCAACATCCAGAGCCAAAAGTATGTGCATTTTTGAGGGAGGATTTTTTAACATGGAAAAGGGTGATTCCTTAAGGACTAGCAGGCTTCAGTCATGACTGGCAGCATAAAAATTAAAGGAGTCAGGCTGCTGGGGAGGATGTAAGAAACATCCTTTCAGATCCTCACTTCTTGGCAGTTTCAACAAAATCAAGTCTACTTTTGTGACTTTACCACCTAGGTCACTGCCACTTCTGGAAGTCATTAACATTGATAAGGCTGAATAGTGGGGGAAACCAGGAATAGCATATATGTATTTGAAATCTGTTAGTGGAAAGAAAGGGCTGCTGGTTTTCCTCTCTGTTTGAACAAGCACTTCTGAGATAAATTGCCCTTTACTGAAGAAGTCCCCAGGGACTTAACATTATATCAGCCCTTTGGCAATGTGCCTGTGATTAACCAAAGGGGTTTGGCACAGGCTGTGTCTGAAATGACTGGTACAGCTCATTGCAGTGCGTGAGTAACAGTGGTGTTTTTGGAGTTTTGATCAAGTTAGTTTATACCATTTAAAGGAAAAGCTGGATTGCTGTCTGTACAGATCTTTGGGCATATAAGTCACCTTGCCTCCTTGGCAGGTAAGGAAGATTTTCATCCTTTTGCCCCTCTTTGTGCAGGTGATGCTGGCAGACAGGAAGGGGACGGAGGAGCTCTATGCAATCAAAATACTGAAAAAAGATGTGGTGATTCAAGACGATGATGTTGAATGTACAATGGTTGAAAAGCGAGTCCTGGCGTTGCAAGACAAACCGCCGTTCCTGACACAGCTTCACTCTTGTTTCCAGACAGTTGTACGTGAGCTCTGTCCTTCTTGCAAACCTGATGTTTTGCATATGTGACCATGGATTTTATCAGTTCAGTAACATTTATTATCATCCAACCTATATGTCATAGATTCTGTACATAGAAATGGGTGAAGAAAGAGGTACTGCATATGATTAACACTTTGTGTGTTAAATACAAAACCTAGGTTTAATTATTTCTCTCCATACAGTAATTCAAGCAGACCAGTGTAACAATTCATAAGTTAATAATATGTGCTTTGCTAAGTCGGAGTCTCAAGCCCAAATTCCCAAAGTTTCCTAAATGCTTCTAAGGATCTGAGGATATAACTTGTAAAGTCTTAGTGGTTGTTATTATATCATAAGGTGATAGTCATGAGTCAGTGTTGATGGATTTAATTTAGTTTTCAGGCACACCAGCACAGAGGGAACACATTGGGTTTTTTTCCTGCCTTCTTTATGAATATTTGAAGTGGACATTGCCCCACCACGCTGCAAAACATTTCCCAGGGACAGACTGCAGGATGGATCTGAGTGTCCAGTGGTGCCATGCCTGTCTGCTGGATGACATGGAATGCTGCCTGGTAGAGAGCTGGCATTTAGTGTGCTTTTGATTTTCAGTGTGGGCATGGATAAACACCCCACCACTAGTGAACTGGCTTCAAATATTCCAGACCGGGTAGAGGTCTTTACTCACAAGAAATCAAGGCTCTTGTCTCACTTGTAGCCACCTTATAACAGTGACATTGAACTGGTGCCTCAGGGCTGTATTGTCACTTGATAGGGTGATGGAAGGACACATGTCAGTTTTCCACTTTAATATTCCTTGTCTTTTACCTCTTACATTGTTGATGGGTTCTAATCTAAAAACAAATGAACCAGCAACAGACAGTTTGGATTAATAACCTTGCAATGTTCCACAAACAAGCCACATCATCCCGTCACCATTTCATAGCATAATTGTCTGTGTTCTTAGAGGCATTTTCAAACTCTCTTTAATGTCTACAAAAGTCTGAGCAGAAAATGGCCTGAATGCAGCAGATTTGCAGACATAATTAATCACAGTAAAACATGAATGTGGGAACTATTGCACTTGGCAATTCTTGCTTGCTTGCTTTCTTCTATTTTTCCTGCCTCTACTTACAGTATGAAGATTCTTATAATAAGTAAGAAGTCCTAGTCAGAAATAGACTTATATATATCTCCCTCTAGTTCTATATATAACTTTATTAGTAGCCAAAAAGCTACTATTATTTTCATCAGTAAATGAAAAAAATCACTTTGTTTGGTCCTGTTTTTCTTTTGAGCAACTATGTTTTAAATGTGAAATCTTGAAAATATAAATGTCTGGTGTTTTCTGGCAAAGGGGAATGGAGGAAAAAAGTGGGGTTTTAGTATTGACAGTACCATTTTTTGTCTTACCATGTACAAGAGCAGTGGAGCTGCATAAGGCCTAGATAAATCATTAACACCTTTGCCTAATTTATTTCATGTGTTCCAAAGTGTTGAGTCGTTTGCACTCGATGTTATGAAATATTCTGGAGGCTTAATATTAGTCGTAAAAATGAGAAATTGTATGTGAAGGGAAAAACATAAACTGTGGTCATGGGGAAACTGATAATTTTTGGTTAGTGCTTGTGGATGCAGGCTCCTATTTTGCTATAACACAATTCATACAAAAATCTGAATTTTATAAATCAGATCTAGCCAATGAAGCACTTTGCCTGTGGCCTGTCTGTTGGACCCAGCTTAGGAAATCACAGCTTTAAAATGTATGTCAATAATCTGAAATCCTAGTTACTGGACGATGGGAGACTTTCAGTCAGTGAAGGAAAGAGACTGAACTAAAGCATCTTGCTAATGAATCTCTTCCCCATCAGAATATTGGATTCAGACTTTCCTACAAATACTTCAGGATAATGATTCTGTCCAAAATAGCTGAAGGAAATGAGAGGAAGCCAACAATCTGTCTTCCATAAGTGGGAGGATGACTGTTAATGTATCTCATCTGCTGTCAGGATCATGGTATAACTGCAGAGGGTAACGTTAGGTGGTCAGAATCACCCACTAAATCACACATGTTTGTAAACAATGTAATCTCACAAAGTCACTCGAAAGAGCTCAGTTTTAGTCCTCTGAAAGCTGGTGAATAGACCGACTGCTTGAAGTCTTACTGTCTGAAGGTTACTGTGGGAAAATGCAACTGAAGCGCGCTCAAATATGTTATAGTTGTGTTTGATTTGAGATACCTGGATATGGCCTTTAGAAATCCTCACTATGCAAGAAAAGTCTCCCTCCGTAATACTTAGCTGCCGTCTTCCTCTAGCTGAAATACATGCCTGCAAGGGATTGATATGGAGTCACATGTAAAGGTTCCAGATACTTTTGTGAACCCTACGCAACTTTTCTTCTTGCTTCTTTTGAGTAATAATAGAAGTATATTTGAATACCTCCCATCTTCAAAAGGAAGATTTATGAGGATGGATTAGAAATGGCCTCAAAGCAAGAATTTTCAACCATCTTCAATTTTTTTATATATATGTGTATTTTTAGAGAGTCAGATTTTTCATACAGAACTGCATGTGAGTAGTTATGGGAACGATTGTAGACTAGTATTATGTAAAAGTGCCTCACTAAAATTGGCAAATCGAGACAGATCTCATCCATCCGTGTGCTCTTGCTGGTTTTACGAGACGTTCCGCTTCCTTTTCCTGATCTATCAATTTTGCCAGAATGTACAACCAGTCCTAATAATCTTATAAAGCATTTTAATGACATAGTAGTGACTATTTTTTTTTTTTGCTGATTAATGCTTATCTAGTATTTTCTCTAATGTATTTATGTGCATCTTTAATACTTTATCCTAGGACCGTCTGTATTTTGTTATGGAGTATGTGAATGGTGGTGATCTCATGTATCACATTCAGCAAGTAGGAAAATTTAAGGAGCCACAAGCAGTGTGAGTGTTCATGTTTATATATTTAAATCGTGTCACCATGTTAATTTTAGACTGTAAGAGGATTAGGTTTCTTCTGCCTCCCAGGGTCACTGTGAAGTCAAGGCTGGCCTTTTTGAGTTGTGTTTTTTAGCCCCAAAAGCTGAAATTTATGTAAAAAATTGCACACATAGGCCAAGGTTAGCTGTGCTTTTCTATTGAAAAATAGAGCACGAGCAAAGGCATGCGATGCCTACTTTAAAAGTGACAAGAATTTAAACAAGGCAGCAGGAAATTAAAGATGTTACTTGTTATGCTGGTGTTGTTTTTAAAGGCGAATATAAAAATAAAGCGATTAGAACATTCCAGACTGAATTAATGTTACAGGGAAAGGCAATGCAAATAGACTCAGGACTGCAATATAAATCATAGTTTATACAAGATAAATTCAATGTATAGCTTGTGAGAATATCTGTGATGTTATTACAGAAGGTTTTTTGTGAGGCGCTAATAAATGATTAGAAGTTGTTTATGTACATGATTCCTTTTAGGTAATTGTACATCTGGCATATCAGTGAGCAACTGATAATGATCTGTAGCATATCAGATGTGAATACATCCATCAGTACCATTTTAGTCACGCTTCTATCATCTCATCATCATTTATTAGTGTTTCATCAATCATTTACCAATGAAACTTTAAAAGCAAGTGTGACCAACTGTTTTAAGCTGAAATAATTTCTCATTTTGATTTAAGTAATCAGGGCTTCTTTAAATGAGAGGCCTTCTAAATATAAGCATCTGAGATAGAGAACAAGATTTCACAACTTGCTGAATAAAAACTAGAAGGTGTCAGATCCTCCTTGACTCCCAACTAATGTAACTTGCCAACACCCATTGAAAGCTACAGTACTTCATGACAGCTTATGCCTGTGGAGCATCTTCCAGCACATGCGTTCACAAACACCTCTGATCAAGTGTTTGAGTTGAGCTTCCCTTTCCCTTATGCTAGCCTAAAAATTAATCTCATCTTTAAATAATCCTCTTGCATATAATTTGCATAGTTCCACAGCAACTGGCTTCAAACATCCATCAATGTTACATGTCTTTTAACTGCATTCAGCAGCTATAGTTTATATGGTAATCAGTTTAATTAACTTTATGTAATTAATCTATTAACAGCCTGTATAAAGGAATACTGTTTCTGCAGATTATTTCAGGGCATATGAATTACGATGTAAATTGAGCAGCATCCTGCATTCAGCCTTGATATGTGGTTAAAGATAATGACCTTTGCAGGCAGGGTTAGATCAAAGCAGCAAAATGCTGAGCGCCTGCAGCATTTTCATGTGGTCTGGGGGGAGATTTTCATACTTTTCTCTAAATTCTACATTATTTTATCATCGAATACTCAAGATGTTTCTGTTAAAGTCAAATTGAAGTGTCTTTTACGTCATCCACCTGCAGTATGTATTTTTATATTTTATATATATATACATGTAAATTATATGCTTTATATGCTATTATACCATCATTCTTTACCATGACGCATTTCCAGAATATTTTGCCTGAAGGAAATCATGAGGCAATAAGAAACCTGTTGGATTTTTTTCATACAGGTTCTATGCAGCTGAGATCTCAATCGGGTTATTCTTTCTGCATAACAGAGGGATTATTTATAGGTGAGTATAAACTGACATAAATCATTTCCGAGCTGAATTTCTAAATGGAAAGGATCAGTTTCTTTAACATTTCAGTGCATTTTTAAAGCCCTTTATAAGAAGGAATCACTGCAATGTTCTTTTTGCTGTGTTACTGCTTGACCTGAGCTTTTCCAGCATCTGTGCTCTGCCCAACACAAATGAAAACTCTTGAAAATGAAAAACACTGTTGTGCATTCTTGTGTGATATTGAACAGTTTCACACCCTCAGAAGTCTCAGTGTGAGTGTGCTCATGGTCATACGCAGCCATCTCTTCATTGATTTTCCATTTTCAGGGCTTATGGTCATTCTTATGTGTCTGCAGTGGGGTGCCCTGCTCTCTCCAGGCTGTAGACTGCTGTGCATGTGCACCCCTGTTCCCTCCACCCCTCAGAAGATCCCACACATGTTCCTTACCTAGACTCAGATAAGTTAGCCCTAGTTGATGCTAAACATTAACATTAAATTACTATGATTCTTCATAGAGATCTGAAATTAGATAATGTGATGTTGGATTCAGAAGGACACATTAAAATTGCTGATTTTGGAATGTGCAAAGAACATATGTTAGATGCAGTAACAACCAGGACCTTCTGTGGCACTCCAGACTACATTGCACCAGAGGTAAATATTCGCCATTTCAAGAACCTTTTCATTTCTCAGATGAAAGTTTTCCCTACACGAATTTCACCCCACCAAGTTTGGATTGCTGTAACTCTGGATATTCCGTGGATGGTACCATTTAGACTTCTGCAGGTATATTGAATAACTCTGTGAATTAATACAGTATTATCAGTAAGACATCACTGTTCTAAAAAATACCTAATTGATTGAGAACCTGACTTTTTATTAAATCAGAGCTTCAGATTTTGTTGCTAAGGTTGTTGATGAGGTCAGCACACACTTTATTGGGAGCAAACACAGCTTCTTTAATAAGTTTTACCTACAGCTGCCAAAATCCCTCATTTAAAGGGTTTTTTGGCATTTTCAGGACATCACAAACTATATGTCGATTTTGAGAGGGGACTCCTAAGGTCTTGAAGCCTTTTCTGACCTCCCTGCAAAACTACTTTGTCTTTTCCAGGCCATGGGTGATCCTTGTGCTGCATTCAAGCCACTGAAAATCACATTCAAACATGAGCATAACTGAAATGGGTCCAAAGTGAAAATCTGATGGTGGGAAGCACAGTTCTAGTTTCAGGCACTGTGATCAATATGAGCTTAGAGTTAAGATTTTGAGTCTGGATATGATTTGTGTTTTAATAGTTTAGGTACAAAACATTAAAACCAAGCACATGTGGTGATTTGGAAATGATTCAAATATATGAATATTAAAATCTGGTGTTGGGCCATACTGAGCTTTCAAGAGTCGTGATTTGTTTGGCTGCAAATTCAGTGCAAGAGGCTGGATCCTCATCCAAGATACTCAGTTTTTCACTGAGTGCTAGGCAAGAGGCAGCTCTGGCTGGAACATTTCTGGCTGTAACTGAATGTTTGTTGGAATATGGGAGATTTATACGCAGACAAGTAAATTAGTATCTAAGGTAAATTTTGTCATTTCTGTGAAACTGGGCTGAAAAATAGTTTGGGTTTTTCCACTTGCTTATTTACGCTTTTCAGAGTGAAATATTATGTATTCTAAAACCTTGTTTTTACCAAATTGCTGTTGCTTGCGAAGGATATCAGAACAACCAAAGCAGTATTTCATTTTCTGCTGTCAAAACACAAATGAAGCCAATATTGCAAATTAAGAAGTGTCCTTTCTGTGGCAATAGTCTTGTGCCAGATAATACCAAAGAACGTGTTGTCTGCGCCAGAATGCTCAATATGGGTCAGGGCTGGAATGATTTATTTCACTTTATTTGGAAATTTCATATAAAGAAATAAGCCTTTGACCAAAACATTCGCTAACTGGGAGGAAATCAGTCTTTCTATTACATTACAAACAGATAGACTTATTTTTCTTCAGTTGGCCGATTCTTTTTCATTTCCGAACACATTATTGTGGCTGACAAATTGCTATCTAGGTCTGTGGTAAAAGTAAAGTTCGTGTTTTGCTTGCAGGAGCATTTCAGCATGTTTCCATGGGCTTAGACTCATAATAGGTTATCATGAGGAGGCCTTTGCACTGTACCGTTCCCCGCTGGGTGAAGATAAATGAGCTAAATCTGAATGAACCATTGAAGGTATCTAAAGTAGACTTGTCCTGTGAGTGTGTTGCACTCAGGATGTAGAGAACTAGCTCTTTTTATTAGTACCTGGGGAATAACGTGACAGCGGTGGGGCCTGGAGGAGCTCATGCTATCTGAAGGAGCTATCCACAGGCACAGTTCAGAGGTAAGGTGGCTGGAAGGACCATACAGGGACATCTCAGCTGGCTTTACGTGTACAGTCTACAGACAGAAAAGCAGAGGGATGTGGTCCTGCATGCAGCAAAGTCGAGTTGCACACTTTGGAATACTCTAAAATAATACATTCCTTTTTTAATGATTGGGAGAGTTTGCATTTGTTGTTACTTAGGTGTGTAGCACACTGGAATTAATACTCATTTTGTTATGCCATGCAGTTTGAGAGATGTGCAGAGGTTAAACTACACAGGAATCCCAGGTCTGACCAGTTCTGTCAGGCAAAAAGTGGTTATCTCTTTATTGATGTGCTGAACTAAAATATTTATGGTTGGAGTGGTAAAATAGCTGTGAAATCAATTAAGACTTTGTATTTCCTTGACCAGTCAAGAGAGACAGAAGGAGATGGATGTCAGAAGGATTAGCTGGAAGAGACTCTGCCAGCACAGCCCCCTGCCTGTGGTGTGGCGCTGAACCATCAGCATCTCTGCAGCAGCTGGGGCACTGATTTTGACTTTATGAAGAACTTAAATTAAAAGCTCAGTTTCCCTTCTCCTCTGTCTCATAGCCTCAAAATCTTAAGTTCTGACTTGCGTTTGCCAGGATGCTGGGAGGCTGATGGGTGTTACAAAGGTTTAGAGAGCGTACCTTTGACTGTTTCTTGTGCTAGTAATATTTATTATTTCAATAACTGAGTTTTAACTTCTCCAGTAGACATTAGGTATGTTCACACAAGACATTCTCTTGCCTTTGGGATATAATCTTTTCATCCCAACTGGCTACCAGCCGCAAGCTGCAGTGATCCAAACATTCCTGCAAATTGCTGGTATTAATCTCTGTGTCCTGCTCTTAACTGTGCCTTCCTTGGAGGAAAAACAGAAAATGAAAAGGGAAAAAGCAATCCACATTCCTCTGCCAATTTGGCTTCATGCAAGCAATTTCTCCTGAGCCCTCAAATCCACAGACCCTGGAAAGGCAGATCTCTTTAATAGGTAGGTAAAATGGGACATGTGGCGTGGAAAAGCAGATGAAAAAGGCAATAATTTAAATTAATGATAGAGAAGGAGGGAAAGGGAAGCATCCTGTCCACTTTCCACTCCTCCCTGGCCAGTAAAGGCAGAGATCATATCTGGAGGAGGGTACAGGTCTTCATTTCTGGACAACTGAACTCCCTCACTGCTCTGGGTCTGCTCTGCACACTGCCCTGAGATGGGAGGTCATGTGAATATCCCTATTTGTTCTAACAGGTATCACAGTTATTCCATGAAGATGGGATTGCTTTGGCAGCTGCTGCAAAGCCAGTGATGGCTCTAAGTGCAGCAGCTGGGAGGTAACACATGATGATTTCTGGATGAGGAGGAGGGAACTACTGCAAATACGACATTTAGAATTTGCTGACTTTGTACCAATGCATGTTTGACTGTATATTGAAAACTCATCTACTTCCAACCACATATAACTCCCTCCTTGAAGGGAGCATTCTTTCCCCTCATTTACATTTTCCAATTGATGCTTTGACCACCTCCCAATATTATGAGTAAGCACCAGTTCCCATGCACGACATGCAGGTTGGTGAATGAACGTGGTAGATTGCTTTTGTGTGTTTCACTTGTGTCATATCCTTACCAGGATAAAGCTGGTGATTCAAATTGGGTGTACTTGATTAGGATTAAAGGAAGAAGGCTTCCAGTGTACAGCAGCAGACATGGACAGTACCACCTTTTCCTACACTGCAATAGGTTCAGTTGCAAAAGTGTCTTCATTGCATTTGCAGTGACACCTTTCCAGCCTTGATGTCTGTATTTATTGCTCAGTCCTGCTCTTTCATCATGCAGCTGGTTCAGGCAAGGGAAGTGTGTGCCAGCTCAGAGGGGGCACTGGTCTGTTTGTCAGATGCTTCAGCTGATGTTGACATGTGGCATCAAATAGAAACAACTTTTAGTGGCTCTGACCATATGTTAGGTTAAATGTAGGAGCTTTTTCATGTTGATTCTGTCTCTGTCAATGATTCTGCTTGATATTCTCTCAAACAGGCAGATTTAATTAGGGCAGATTACTTTTGCTGATGACAGTGCTATTCAGAGAACAGCCTAATCTTGACTCACCTCTTGCTGAGTAAACAAACACTGAGTCCATGCTTTGTCACATCTTCAATGTTATGACACTGCATTGGCATATTTAAAAGATTTCCTCTCCTCAACAATCCCATCAAACTCTTTCACAGTAGGAAGAGGAGTAGACTGCTCCTGGACAGACCTGACTGCCGAGTTGGGAACTGTGGTGATGTAGCAGCATTTTCTTTCTCACTCCTATGGGTCCATCTTTTTCTCATTTGCTAATTGAAATAAACTGTTCCTATCAAAACCACTTACCCGAAGTGCACTTATTGTACAAAATGTTCTGCCTGGACAAATTAATGACCTTCTGAAAAATACCCCTTTTATTTTTATAAGATGCTCATTTCCATGAGGCATGGAGAGATTGTCAGAGAAGGACTGAAGATAAAATGGTTTTTGTCATTTTCTGTGGATAAAGACCAGTCTCTTTTCTGGATAAGATTTTGAAAGTATTTGGTCTTTCAAGAAGCACCATTGATTTCAGCTGGCCTCTGGGGACTTGCTGGTGGTAGAAATCAAAGGAAGAGTAACCAAGTATGTGAACCACAATAATATGAAATGAATGTCCCAGATATATATTTTGGAGCCCATACTACTGCTAAAAGACAAGTAATAAAGATTGCCTTTACGTAGGACCTTCCACCTGGGAATCTTGTTATTACCTCTGGTTGTGTAACATATTTCAAAGTACGATTGATTTTTGAAATGCTTTGCTTAGAAACATAGGGGTAATTTTTAATTCATGCACTGCTGTTATCCCCGGGAAGAACATATATTCTCCCAGAGACTGTAATTTTATTTAGTAGCCAGGCAGTCCTGCTTTATTGAACTGGTGACTCACTGTTTTCCTGAGAAACTAAAACTTGCCAGTTTAATTTCTCTTCCAGACAACTGAAAAGTCTAGGAGATGAGATGTGCATCTTAGCAATTTGTTTCATAAAGAATAAAAAAGCATGTAAATGGGGAAATAAATGCAAGCTCATCTGCAGTCATGACTGACTCAGTTCTCTGTGTATTCTAGTGGAGCAGTGGCACTGGGGTTGGAGGCTCTGATACTGCCTTGTCTGTTGTGGATGGACAGTGGTCAGGACATCCTACATCTCTTCATGATTCACAGTGTGCCTTCACAGTGGTTTAGAAAGAGACCTAAGAGAAATCTGTGCCTCAGAACTCCTCTCTAGCGTGCCCAGTGCATCCCTTAAATAAACTAACACTCCCCTCTGAAGAAGCCTTGATTAAAGAAGATGATACCAGGGGACTTGCATGCTCTTGGCACTCGCAGAATTTCAGTGTGTCAGAACTCAATTTGTACTTCAATTTGAGGCAGATGTGAACCCAGAGGATGCAAAATACTTGATAGTTCCATTAGGCTGAACAGCAGAAACCTCTTTCTTTTTGGTGTTGCTGGTATCTAGCTTTGCACTGACTATTTTAATCATGCAACTTGGGAAAATGTAACTGAGCTTTTCAGGGTTTTGCTCTTAAGTTTGGATCCCTTTTACAGCAGAACAAAAATATGAATATTGAAAAGAAGGGCTTAATTATTGATAGCCTGTATGTTAAGTGAGTCTCCTGATTTCAAGCTGTGACACAAATGGATGGATAATACTTTTGCCTTGTCTCCTACACTGTGCTGCTCTACTTCCTCCTTTGTCTTCAAGCGCACATCTCAAAGTCTCCCAAGAGCCACATATCCCAGGATATCAGAGTACCAAAATATGTGGGTGGATTTGCAGAACAATCCAGCTGAAACCAGTGATTACCTGGAGTGAGGATGTCAGGATTGGTGTTCTGGGCTCTTTTAAGGAAATACGTTTGTCTCTGTATGCCTCTAATATGTCACTGGGTGCTGGTTAACATAGTGGTTTTTTCTTTGGTTTGCTTTTGTTATTATACAGATTATTGCTTACCAGCCCTATGGGAAGTCTGTGGATTGGTGGGCATACGGAGTGCTGCTCTATGAGATGTTGGCTGGCCAGGTAAGAGTTATCCTTCCGTGCTCACTGTGGTTTCCCCCTGTGGCTGCTGTCTTTCAAGGCTCCCTAAAAGCCTGGACCATTAGAGGACAAGACTGGGGCATTTTGTACATTATCTCCTTCTACACTTGACTGACTGAACTGAGAATGTGTTTATGCTGTAAGCATTTTACATTGCACCCACGTAATCAAGCACTGCCTTTGAATACAGCTTCTTTGTACTGTAATAATGTTATAAATAGCCATCTTCAAAATTGAATGGGAGACACTTGAGCAGAAAAATGCGTGTCAAATTGAAGAAATGCCATTTAGTAGTTTGAAACGGCAAGGAAACATTGTAAGAGTGTGTACATGCCCTGCATTGCAGTTAAGTCACAAGAATACAGTTTTGTATTGTACGTAATGGCAGTAAAGTAGGGGTCTTGCTGCTTGAAATGTGCTCAACTACAGACCCCTTATTCTGCACAGTTAATGAGATGCCGCTCTCTGAGTCACTCAAGTAGAAAAGCAACACTGTACAGCGGTAAATGGCAGATAACTACCAACTTTAAGGAGTTCTGTTAGTCTTGAGTTGGAAAACATTTCTGCAGTTGGCTTTCAATGGGTGTTAGCTGGAGGCATGCATTTCCTAAGCTTGAAACATACATTTTTAACAAGCGCCTTTAATAGTTTCTCTACTAAATTCCAGTTGGCATTTTTAAAGTTTCTAAAGTGTAGCAATTACGATTGTTAACATCTACCATCTGCACTGCAAATATTAGGCATCTGAATGCTTTTCATAAAATGAGGTTTACCATGAGCTGAGTCTTGCTTTTGGTCTCTCCCCCATGGGGACTTTCTTCATCTCCTATATGTAAACATAAAATGCAGCCCTTTCATGTGATTAGTTTCCCTTTCCCAGGAGCAGAACCTACAGCCATGTTTTATGAAACAAACTGGAGCATAACTGGAATTAAGTGGGGAATGGATCAAGGTAATTAAAAGTTAGTCTCAAAACTTCACCCTTTTAAAGTATTTTGACTGTTCAGTGCACAATAGCTTTAAAAACTGATCAAAGATGAACACGAAGATAATCCTGCACACATCTCATTAGCTGGGCTGCTGTGTGGGGCAGAAACAAACTTTTGTCCTCAATTTCTCCCTGAGACTGATAAATCCTTCTGGGTCAGAAGATACCCAAGCTGCAGATGGTGGGGAGTTTGGTATGTATTCCTGTGTAAGGACCACTGCTGTGTACTGATCTCTTTGGGCATCACAAATTGACTGGAGGCAGGTTGCTGGGCTGGGTGCTTCCCTGTTTGACCCAGTGTGGCCACAGAATTGTCATGCCATTTTGTGAAAAGTGGAGGATTATTAAAAAAAGGAAATAACTTGCCTATGATTTATTTTCAACAGCCTCCATTTGATGGAGAAGATGAAGATGAGCTTTTCCAGTCCATAATGGAGCATAATGTTTCCTATCCAAAGTCACTGTCCAAAGAAGCTGTCTCCATCTGCAAGGGGGTGAGATAGATGCTTTTTTATCTTTAAGTTCCTTTTTGGCAGTCCTTGTGAATAACTAAATTTGTCTGGCTTTGCTAAGGCCCTGCTGATTTTTAAGTACAACTTCTGTCAGGCAGTGCTCAGCTAAGTTGTCCTGAAGCGCCAATCGCTTGATGTCACTGGTGAGCATTGAGCTCTTCCTGTGTTGCAGCCTTTTTTATGGTAAGAGCAAATGTCAGGATCGGGAGCTGCCAAATCCAAAATCCAAATCCAAAGCAGAATTAATAAACCAAATTCAATGTGTGGAATATCGCCACCCACCTCATGTCTCAACCCTCAGCAGCACAGCCCCTGTTTTGCAGGTGAGATTTCCAAGGTTGGATGAATACCAGATAGTCCAGCAAGTCTTCAGCCCAGTGTGCCCAGTGACAGCAGCAGAGCAAAAGAGTTAATAAGAATGCTTTTTAAATGTAGGTAAAGATGAGCTTATGTGAAAGTCTTCAGTGTAAATGGAAGAAAACCATGGGGAAATCCTGACCCAGTGGTAACCTTTGTGGCCTAAAATTGATCTTAAGTTCTTAGGTAATTTAATTTGCTTTGGGGTTTGGGATTTTTTTTCACTTCAGAGGATGAGCTGAGGGAAAAGAATTCATTTGACTTTCCTTTGACTCCTTGTGATTCCCTATAGTACTGTCAGTGTGTGGCTTTTTCAAACCACCCTCTATAAAGCATTATCTGATGTCTCATTTACACTGATAAAATATCACTGCACTTAGTGCCAGTTAATTTGGTATTTACTTTCTTCCTTTCCTTTGCAACCACTTACGAAGTATTGTACATGAGCTGGATATTAATCCCTTAAGGAAAAATCATCAAGGCATAGAAAAGCTGTTTAGAAAAACCAAGGAAAAGGAAAGACCGTTCTACTAGTGGAATCCATCCCAGTGTAGATGTGCTGGCCAACAAAAGCTAAATGATGTTTTTGTAAAGTACATGCAGATTGATGCCTTCTCATGAAAGTCATATATTCAGACAGCATAGTTTGAACTTGATCTAATTACCCCGTTTCCAGCTCTCCTGCTTGCTGCTGTTCTGCTAGGGAGGTCAGAAAGCTAAAATTGTATTGCTTCATTAGGTTTAAGGTCAAGTCTCTGTGATATTAATATGTTCATCATCTGCATTAAACTAACAAATTAATCCCAAATTTCAGGAAGCATTATGCCCGATGTAGTAAGTCAATATGAGAAAGCTTCTGAACCTTATAGTCAGCAGTAGCTCAGCAGTCCTGGGACCGTGCACCATTGGGCAAGACAAACGTGCTCGCTGTGCTCTTGAAACTGAATTGTCTGCTTGACATCTGTTCCACTGATTCTGTTTGTTGGTTTGTTAAATGCAGTAACTTTGGAAAAAAATGAAACTCCTGGAACCACTCTTCACATTTTCTTCTGTCACCTACTGTTAAGGGGTTTAGAAAAGGTAACAGAAATGGGAAGCTTGCAGAAGGATGTGATTCCCAGCCCGGTGCACAGCTGAATTCCCAAAGTCTGCTTAGAGTTACTTTTATTTTAGGTTCAAAATTGGAATCTGATCAACTCAACATTTGGAGGGAGGCTAAAGCAGAACAGCTGAGGTTTTAAAAAGATATGTTGAGGTATCACTCCCAGCAATGTATCAATCATATATAATTTCTAAAGGAGCTTCAAACAGTTCCCACAATACCGAAACTGAGAAGTGGAGGCTGCCTTGCTCAATTCCTCATGTTCATATCAGTTGAAAAGATTTTGAGGAGCTTGTTAATGAAGGGAGCACATTATTGTTTCCAAGCATGCAAAGCTGGTGGCTTTTTGGTTTAGGTTTTTTATTTTCCCCATGTCTGCTTATCTGTGCAACTGAGTATAGTATTGACCAAGATGTCATTAAGGATGCAAGGGAGGAAACACAGATTAGATATTGTCAGCTGGGTGCCAAGAAACTGTAGGCTCTGTAATGAGATGTCTTGAACAAGCCCAGAAAAATGAAGCAGGGGGAGTTGTACTTTGTACAGCTTTAGTTTATTGGCATTTATTAAGTTTAATTGATTGTTGAGGTAGGGCAGGAGCTGTTCTGGAGATTTATAAGACTGAACTGGAAGACCAAAGGGGAAATTCAGGAATGAGTTGTGAACTAACCAGATGGCAGTGTGCCCCAGGCACTGCCTGCCCACTGCACCTCCAGCAGCAACCTCTGCCCAAGTGCAGACCTTTGTTTCTGATGTGCTATCTCCAGTGATCAAACAAGAAAAGTAATCTTCAAAATATGAATATTAGCTTTTCAAAGCAATTTTATCAGCAATTTGGATCTTCAGGAGATGAGCAGGAGCACTGCAGTCTGGGGAAAGTCTGTCCCACTTTCATTCATTGGATTTAATCACTTGTTTTCTTCCTAATAGCTGATGACTAAACACCCGGCAAAACGCCTTGGCTGTGGCCTTGAAGGTGAAAGAGACATCAGGGAACATGCTTTCTTCAGAAGAATCGACTGGGAAAAACTGGAAAACAGAGAGATTCAGCCACCTTTCAAACCTAAAGTGGTGAGTGAGATGCCAAGTACTCCCCTGCTAATAGTGTCTGCAGTCATGTTTTCCCGCAGGGTGAGATTAATGTTGGCTTGGTGGTGCTGCAAATCTGGGACACTGCTAAAATAAGGCAATTTGATTGTGGCAGACCAGTCTGAAAAACTGCTCATGTTTTGGCACTCGGTGGTATAACCCTGTGTACTGTGTTCCTTGCGAAAAAGTTTCTCAGTGGTTTCAGTCTGGACATGCTACATGAGAAGTTCAAAGCAGGGAAAATTGGCATATTCACATCAGCCACTGTAATAAAGGCAGCTCCCAACAGTCTCCTCTGAATAACATACGGAGTTAGTGATTAAAGGTATCTGAATTACTGGGGTACACAGCACTTGGGGTTTGGATCCCCCATCTTAGAGTGAACATCTGCTGAGTTTGCAAGAATAATCCCTGATTTATTATTGATGTTTATTGCATGGTTTGTATTGCAGGAGTATTTTAGAAATCCAAATAAGTGAAAGATGTCCTTACCATGAGAGCTGTTTGCATAATAGAATTTGAAGATCTGTATTTGTTGCTACAGGATTTCTTTCAGTGGACACTGTGTGCTGTATCGATAGGCAGAGAAAAGTATTTGCCCCCTAGAGTACAAACATCCAGGAACAGCTGTAAACTGTTTTGCTCTAACATTGACTCTCTTCTCCAACACTTTCTTTGTCTCAACTGAGATGTGCAGCTGGCTGTAGCACCACAGGTAGAGGATTGTTGCTCTGCACATCTGTTTACCAATACAGACACGCTGGTGTGGTATCACAAGAGTACATTCCTCTACAGTGATTTTTTCACATCACCAGGACAGCTGCATGCTGAGAAGAGTGGTTTGTGCCAGGGAAAACACCTTTTTCATACGCTGTGGATTTTGCTTGCAGGGAAGGGAGTAAATAGGTAAAGAACACGTGTGGTGCTGCCAAGCCTGCCCAGCTGGTCCCCAGGGCTCTTTGTTGAAGGGGAGCTGCACCTCTTGAAAGCACGTTTTATGGAAGATTTTCATTACATGCTTCTTGAGTCAAAGATAATCGTAAAGGAAATCTACCTTCACATCTCTGTTTTATTAGCTCAGGAGCTGAGTCCATAGAGCCTCCTTCAAGCTGAAAGTAACACCAGCATGAAGGTCCTAAAATCTTGAAGTATGGTCTACTCATAGCCTGGTTTGTGGCAGATCCTGGCTCCTGTTTAGAGCAGCTGTGCTCTATTTCCCTAGTTATCGTGACCTGATTTGTTTATACAGGCTGCTATTAAATACACCAAGGCATATTCACATAGAGCCTAACTTTCCCAGTTGAAAAGGATTTGAAATCCAAGTCTGATATCTACATACCCTGTGTATAACTTTTTTATTGTGTTTGCTGATTCTATTTGCATTAAAATCACAGAATCATTCATTAACTTTGCACTGCCAAGTCCACCACTAAACCATGTCCCATCTATGCATCTTTTAAATACCTCTAGGGATGGATACTGATTCTAGATAGCAAAAAAATCACATAACCTTTAATCTGTTTGAAGATATGGATGTATTTATAGGGTTGGTTTGTAGGTGCATCTTCTCTAGGAATCACGTTGCTGCGGGAATAATCCTGCTGCTTTTGCACACGGGAATGGGTCTCATTCAAACACAGAGCTGCAGATTTTGCATCAGCAGTTGATCAGTTTAAATAATGCGTTCCCTTCCAGACTGACATTCCACAGGCTATAGATATAGACTGATTATTTGGCGAGGACATTTTACTTGTATTTGTAAGTTTAGGAGTTCTAGGAGCCCGTATTTTCAGTTCTGCTGTAATACTGCATTAACACAGTGCTGATCTTTAATGTGAAGACAAATACACAATTGAAGATGCAAAATTGTTAATATTGATAAATTATATTGAAAACATATTGATGAATTATTATAATTGCATACACAAAAAAATACCCACATTTCACGTGAGTTATTTCTTAGCCTCTACTAGTGTAAGCAATAGTGAGAGACCTAATGGAGTCAGGGATTTTGGTTTCAATACACAGTTTGTTTGAATACCTTCCACTTGCTGAAAAAAAAGAAGAGGAAAAAAGAAAAATGAAAGACAAAAAAGCAGAATTTTGTAGAAGGATGATGTGTATCTTTAGAACATCTTTTTAGCATAAAATCTTCCCTGTATAAATAGCACTTCTTTGCTGCTCTGGGTTGTTGTACTGCCTCTAAATAAACTTGACTGTTAATTTGGGGATACATCAGCTTTCATTCCACTGATGCAGAGATTTCCTCTTGTCAAAGTTGAGCTCTGTCCATTCTTATTCTGTACTAAAATGCATTGGCTTCAGTGGGCACTGGGGCATTTGGTGAGTGAGAATCCTGGCTGAAAAAGCAGACTACTTTTAGCCTTTGATCTCTTGAAGTGTCTCTCTGCTTGTGTCCTTCCAAGACTGAGCAAGTGTCCTTCTGTGAGCACTGTGATCCAGTACCTGAGCATGCAGTCACTTCATTCTGTTAGGTGGGAACTTCTCAGACTGTTTTTCATCAGAATTTGTCTGTTAAAAACTTCTCTCTTCGCCTGGGATTTTTTTGTTAAAATAGCTGAAAAGAAGATTTTCTCTTAGCTACACAGAAGAAACAAGGGAGAGTCTTACATGTGTCCTGAAAGACTCACAAAAAGCTGGAACTGCCAACGTATTTCTGATGCTTTTTCAGCCCTTTTCCTGTTTCTGTTTGCTTTCTTGCAGTGTGGCAAAGGTGCTGAAAACTTTGACAAGTTCTTCACCCGAGGACAGCCGGTGTTAACGCCTCCAGATCAGCTGGTCATTGCTAACATAGACCAAACAGATTTTGAAGGGTTCTCTTACGTCAACCCCCAGTTCGTACACCCCCTTTTACAAAATGTAGCATAAAACAGCAGAACGGGAACAAATCCCGCAGCAGGGAATGATCTTTAACCCTACAATTTTTAGGCTTTTGCCTTGTTTGATTCCATTTGGGCCTGGAAATTGTAGGGTTAGAAAGTGTAAAATGGGGGCAGAAGGCCACTAATTCAGGATTTTGGCTTTGCAACAGCGGTGTTATCTTAATGGGAGATAAATCAGTGTACGGTGCCCACTTACCCTTCTAGAAGGTGCCACTGACTTGGCGAAACTCACCCATTTTTTGGTACATTTGATCTTTTTGTATCTTCCCGCTGTCCTTTTGCTCCCTTTTCCACTCTGCTGTGTTAGAATTCATCTAACTTGTGGTCTGAAAGAATAAAACCACCTCGAACGCTGAGTCCTTCTGTGCAGATGCTGAGAGACAAACGCACTGATTCCTGAAGGACCGCTTCTCCCGGTGACTTCAGGGAGATGGGCAGTAGAAGAGGCTGGAATGGAGACATCACTGAGAGGGAGAGGCATTGCAAAGGAAATGTTGAAAGCAGTTGTTATGAAAATAGGACAAAAGCAGGTTGGGGGAGGGTGGGAGGGGGGATAAAATAAAATTAGACCTTTGTGGCTATGATCCTATAAGCAACTCCAAGTTTAAACACACTTCAGTGGTGGCCAGATCTCTAGGATCTTTGCTAAGTAGCATGTGATAAACTCAAGGGTGAATTTTTGTCTTTAATAATAATAATAATAGTAATAATTTTAATAATATTTCTGTGAATTTTAATCTCCATGAGATTATTCTGTGATCCAGGGTGCCATTGTTTGTTCAGTTAATTTAATTCACTCCTCAAGTTTACTGCTAACCAGTTCTATTACCAGTATTTTACTATGAGATTTGTTAACCTGGAATGTAAAAGAAAACTTGTTTATTTACTTATTTACTTGTGTTTATTTATAGCCTGCAGTATAGGGCAGTAAATGGAAGAAAGCGTAATGTATCCCAAATTTACAACACATATAG
This sequence comes from Psilopsiagon aymara, assembly GCA_024733675.1. Lineage (NCBI taxonomy): Eukaryota > Metazoa > Chordata > Aves > Psittaciformes > Psittacidae > Psilopsiagon > Psilopsiagon aymara. The sequence goes on from JANRGW010032548.1 coordinate 33,772, forward strand.
CCCCAAGTGACTTCCTGATTTCTTCAGAATAGCTCATGAAAATTAAGTGATACTTAAAAATAATCAGTTTTAATTCAGGAAACTTTGGGCTGTCAAATAATAAAGCCTGAGAAAAGAAGCACCTAAAACTTGTTTTATTGATAGAATGGAATTTAGTACATTTTACATACGCTTCATGCAATGAATTTTGCATGTTTAGTAATAACTCTTAATAATAAGGGTTAGTAATAAGCAGATCTATAATACTGACATAATCGTATCAAGCATAAAGAGTATTATAAAGATTTTATAAAACAAATCGTGCTTTATTTGTGAACCTTCTTGTTCTGAATGACATCATTTAGATTTAGCTAAATGTTTTATTGCTGTTGTTTTGATTTTTACTTTAGGTTTTGGTCATTGTTAATGGCTTAGGGAATAATCTCTTTTTTTAAAAGTAGAAATACTTTTAAACTATAATGGCTACCTGCAGGTTTTATACGAGGTTCAATTAGGCTTTCCTTTTAGGTTGCTTATCACTTACAGGGAAGGAAATCGACTTTATTTGCAATGATGAACACTGTAATTAATGCAATCTTCTCCTCTCCTATCACTTAGATCAAAAATTTTGATTGATCTTCTTACAACTCACCAGAAGATATTCATTCAGATATCAGTGAATGCTTTTTGTGCATATTTTGGTTTTGTTACAGCATGTAAAATAGTAGTCAGTGCATTTTCCTTCTTTTTCTCTCCCTTCTGCCTTGTTCCTGTTAGCAGCCGTAGGCACTTTTTGTCTGTCAGATATGCATGACGATGCCGGAAGCATGATGTCTCTGTTGCTGCATGCAGACTGATTACAGTTTTTCCAGCATGTAAACATATTCAAAAGTAAGATATTTGCCATAAAAGACTTAAATTTATACTAGAACATGTAATTGGGGGTGGGGGAGGGGAGGGAAATCTACTTTCTAATCATCTTTTATGACAATAAAACATGGAACCTGTGCCAAAGATTCTGTTAGAACGATCCAATCCTGAAAATTGGTATCCGAGTGGATGGGTTTGACTAACGGGAGTGACCCATGATGGAGTGGGACAGTTTGTGTGTGAAACACGGCTGGATTTGAATGGTCATTGTCATGTTCCTGCACCCAGGGCACCCTCAGAAGCTATATTCTTGGTGCCTAGGACACATGATTCACAACACTCCAGGAGTCTCACTTCTGCCTGGTCATAGTCCTTTTGCAGCCCCAGCTTGAAGCAAGGAGCATCTCCCTGGGTAAGAGTGAGCAGCAGGCTTTAATGGCTGAACCAAACCATTCCAAGGTGTGCGAAAACACACGGGTGAAGAGGGGCATTGACCAACTAACAAGAACTCGGGCTGTTTCCTAAATAAACCGAACTTACCATTTTTAAAACATTTTAGGAGTCAAATTTTTAAACCATTCTGTGTCAAATAAGTTATCAGCCACTTCGGGGAGTTCATTTTCTTCTTTGTGTATTATATATGGTACTCACCATAAAGCATGTGGACTAGTGCTGCATTCATGACTATTTATGTTTTTCTGAATATTATTAGTCTGCCATAGCTTAGAAGATACAGAAGCACCACGCTGTAGAAGATAATAGATGCAACATATTATCTGAGGCTCAGATATGAATAAAGAAGGGGCTGTCAAGTAAGTCAGTCTGCCGAGAGGCAGCATTATGTGTGTTTTAAGAATGTGAAGAGACACTTAATGAAAAGGAAAATACTGGGAGAAATACCAGCACATAGGTTTGGGAAGGAGGAAAAGCAGTGCAGGGGCAGAACTGAACTGTGCCAGAAACAAGCAGTATATCACATGGGTAGACATTCGCAATCGGTTCTGGTGAAATATGCATTGTATAGGGACGCCCTATTGCAGGCAGGTGTTTCTGACACATCTGTAATGGTCAGTGCTGGTCACACCAGAACATGGCATTACAGAGGTGGTCCAGCATCTGAACAGCTCTGCTCATTTTTTGGCTACTTCTCAAAACCAGTTTCTTGGGCATTTGTTCCCCAGTTTTCCTGATGGAGAAGCAGAAATTCCTCTTTAATATTGTTACTTCAAGTCCCTGAGCTTGTGATGGCTCATGTCACTTTCTGTAGGTTTCTCTGATGCTTATGAAGGATACTGTGAACTCAGGGCTCCTGCAGGAACAAGACAGGGTTGTATTAAGCCAGGGACTGAGTATTTGTGCTCCTCCTCACTGCTCGCCTAATGCCCTCGCATGTGGATGCTCATGCTTGGAATCTCCAGGTGGCTTTCTTATCATCCAGGAATTTGTAATGGCAAGTAAAACTGACATGGAACTGTTGGAACAAGTCCAGAGGAGGGCCACGAGGATGATCAGGGGACTGGAGCACCTCCCGTATGAAG